>CM076581.1:1297159862-1297462528 GCA_034641835.2 Pinus albicaulis | reverse complement strand
AACCAAAGGAGCGCTGATATGCTCAACCTCAGGCATGTCCGGCTGGTGTGAAGGCTCTCCTGCATCATGAACTGTCTCGGGAGGCGGCTGTGGCACTCTGAAAAAGTCTCTAGAAATGAAATCCTCCCAAGTGATGCCCTGCTCTGCCAACTGATGCAACACTATGATCTTGATCAAAGAGAAATGGTATATACTCCTGTACTGCTGCACTGGGCTCGTCTTCTTCTGCACAAACATCACCATCCTCTCTATGTTGCGATATATGAAATAAAGAATATTCATCATACGTACCCTTGTGAAGTGCATCAACAAACGAATATGGTACGCGAAAAGACGAGCATACCTGCCCTCACAACTAAAATACTGAATGATGAGCTTCATCAACATACTCATCTCTCAAGAATCTGAATGGAAAAACTCTGCTCAAGTAACCCATATATCCAGTTTTAATGTATGGCTCATAGTGGAATTTCTCTAAATTCTGACGCTTGTTCCATTCCTCTCCCATGTTTGGTATGCCAGTGGCTTGAGCAATAGTCAAGGGTGACAAAATGAAATCAACCCCGGCAAGATTTACCCGGCCATCTCGTAAATGTAGAACAAACAGACGGGCCAATTCACGATGAAGCCGGGTTTGTGCAATCATCTCACAAATCAAAACATGACAAATACCGAAACAAATCACCAACTATCGTTAATGGACATGCCCTCGCAACCGAGCCAAAGAAGTAGGCTCCTCTTCTCAAGATGATTACCACTTCTCGCTACCTCTATGAGACCCCCGTGGCACATTACCTTCATTGAGACATCACCGTCTCACCTTCTTTCCCTATACTCTCCGACTGCCTCCTACATACTCGAACAAGATTTTGGCACTATGTATGACGTTTGGAAGGGGCCGTTGGAGGCGGCATCTAAAACGAAATCCTGGCGCCAAATCCGATTTTTCGAACTCACGGCAAGTGGGTCGCTATGGGTCGCTTTTCCCCAAGTGGGTCGCTTCCCGTTATATTTTGTGACCGTGGAAAACGCCTATGGGTCGCTTGCCTAACAAATCGCTTCTGACTTCAAACCTCGTTAACGATGCTTCAAAATCAACGGTCTTTCAAACCTGCATTTCGACTTGTATGCTATGGATCGTTGGAAATGAAACTTGTTTGGCCTTTTATATATGATGTAAATATCTTTCACAATCAGATTTGATCCAAATCTATTTGACAACCCATATTACAATGTTTTTTGCATTTTCACATTTGGCTTTTTAATACAATCTCTCTTTGGCTTTTATGAGTTTTAAATTGATGATTTTGTTGTCTTCTTGCAGGGGTATGGCTCTTTAGCTGAGGAAAAGATCAGAGGTCTGCTTTGAAATTTCTTCTTGGTGAAATAAATACAATTTATTACAAAAATAATATTGAACAATTTCTAGTTCCAAAACAGAGTTTTGGACTAGAAATGTTTTTAAAATGCTGATGATAAAAATATGAAATCAAAATTTGCGGAACAATCCTCATCCTGCAGGATTTTATGATATGTATGCAAATGACATGAAAACCCTAGACACTAGGACCAGACACTTATTGACATTTAATGACCATAACTGAAATGACAATGATTTTGAGTGATTTTTGAGGAATTTTTTAAAATAGCAGGTGTCGATAATCTCCGCCCAACAGGCCAATTCTTGGGTTTTATATCAAGTCTGTGTATGTGACATGGGGTATTTTTCTATCACTGTCTGGGGTGGGACTTCCACTTTTCTGGATGGATATTTGGGTTCCAATCTTCAGATGTGAAAATGTAATGACTTCATGGACTGTTTTACTTCATATAATATATTCAAAACAACGTTTTTTCTCTTGTGAAAAAAAATGATTAATGTTTATCACTCTTGCCTTCAAAACTAGCGATGCTGGTCTATGTTGCTGGTTTATTGATATGGTCTGATGGTCTTTTTATATTTTGGACATATCACACTCCTCACGTGATTAGCGTTTTTCTGCGTTTCGAAGTTTTGGGTACTTTAATTTGTATTTGGAACAATGGACGTCGTGCTCTATACATTGTTTTACTATTCTACCTCTTGCTATTTCACTTTCTTATAGATGCCTTGGGCATGTTGGATGCTTTC
Source organism: Pinus albicaulis (assembly GCA_034641835.2). Taxonomy (NCBI): domain Eukaryota; kingdom Viridiplantae; phylum Streptophyta; class Pinopsida; order Pinales; family Pinaceae; genus Pinus; species Pinus albicaulis. The sequence continues at coordinate 1,297,460,397 of CM076581.1, read as the reverse complement.
TCGGTTGTCGATAATCTCCTTATTGGACCGTTAAGAGTTTTATAGGAAGTCACAGCATGTGTGACATGGGGTGTTTTTCTATCATTTTCTGGGGTGGGACTTCCACTTTTCTGGATGGATATTTGGGTTCAAATCTTCAGATGTGAAAATGTAATGACTTCATGGACTATTTTACTTCATATAATATATTCAAAACAACGTTTTTCCTCTTTTAAAGTTTCATTTTGTTTTTTTTAAATTGAACCTTCCGTCGCAATTCCTACGTCTTCTAAGCGTCGGAATTGCGACATATTAGAAACGTCGAAAGAGCGACGTCCAAAACGTCGGACCACATTTCGTCGTAATTGTGACAGTTTACAGACGTCGGAAGAGCGACGTTCAAAACGTCGAACCACATTTCATCGTAATTGTGACAGTTTACAGACGTCGGAAGAGCGACGTTCAAAACGTCGGACCACATTTCGTCGTAATTGTGACAGTTTAGAGACGTCGGAAGAGCGACGTTCTAAACGTCGGACCACATTTCGTCGAAAGTGCAACAGTTTATAAAGGTCGGAAGAGCGACGGATTGGGAAACGTCGGAAGAGTGACGCTTGTTTGGAAGCGACGGAAAAATTGTCGATACTGCGACACTTTTTAGTTCTGTCAGAACTGCGATGGTATGGTAAACCACGGTTTGCCCGCCCGCTAACTGTCGCTCTTGCGACGACAATGTGTCGGAATAGCGACGATTTGGCCGTTGAAATTTCCGCCAAATTCTCTAGTGAATACAATGTGGTTCGACCATGTGAGGCACGAGAGAGGAATAGGGATTTATACCCTCGCCCTATTAGCATGACAACCCGAGTGCTATTGAGGAATGTGGGCCTCTTTAAGTACTTTGAGGAGGCTACATCCCTGAAGACACGCTCTGGCTTGTTGGCAGAGATGATCCACTAATGGAATGTCTAGGAGGAGTATTTCTGTGTCGGTCCTGAGACATGATATAGGCCCTCCGAGGAGGAAGTATATTTTATCAATGAACTATATAGGAGTTGGGAGGATTTTCCCGAGTTCCCTGATTTTCCCCATGGGGTTGCAACAAATATTCAACTTGTCTACTCTCATAGATATGTTGAGGGTCATGTAGTCTATCCATCAGATTTTCAGGTGCGTGGTAGACAATTGCAAATTTATTCTTTTGCTGCATAGCAGGTTAGGTGCCTCTCATTATTAGTGACCACCATTACACACTATACTAATTATGAGAAGCAATTTAGTTTCCCTCTTTTGTATTATGTCGATTCTTTGATGCAGGCGCCATGATGTATCAGATGGCCTGCCATTTTTTTGAGGAAGTTTTATAGGGATTTAGCTAGATGTCGTGTGATGATACATGGGAGGACTAACTTCCCTTTCACTTCAGTTTTTTTTTTTTTTTGAGAGAGTTTTCCAGAGATGAGGCATACATTTTACCGCCGTCCTCCTTGGTCAATTTCTGAGGTGAATATGCGCATGTGGGGCCAAATGATGCCCAAGAGGGGTCTTCCAGAGTATCCAGCTAGGATTTCCGCCCAGGAACTGGTGTTACTGGCCAGTGAGGATGACCATTCATTTGTATTGGTATTATGTCCATACGTGAGGATGGATTGGAGATAGTGTCCCAACATCTTCTTCACACTGGATGAGCCTGCAGATGATAGAGGTAATATTAGTGTTTTCTTTAATTAATCTAGTTTCATTTTATTTTCTTAATTAATTAGAATAAAATTTATTCTAGCACGTTCTTTAACTTGTTTTATTAAATTTTTTAAAGAAATTTTCTAATTATTGTTGTGTACTATATATTTCGTATGTCGTCACATTCGTTGAGGACATGCCTCCTCCCCCACGGGAGGGATCAGATGAGAGATGAGCAAGGCCCAAGAGGGTGAGGCACACAATTGTAAAATGCAAAGGGGCGACGTGGGCATCTAGGCTCATAGTATTAGTCTCAAATTTAGGATGAACTACTTCGACTGGCTGTATAGATGTTTGGTGGAGGAGGGAGACTGCTCTATGAGGGATCGAGACATCAAGAAATATCTTAGGCTTATAGATATCTTTAGGGATTTTCTGCGTGATATGAGACTGTTATGTGCCATATCGTTGGAGCTACTAGGCTACTGGTAGCAAGGATGGATGCAGGGCATGTAACAGATACGTCAAATAATTCTTCACACAGTGCTAGCCTATCAGATCATGATGATGAGGGTGGTGATCATGCTTCTGGTCGTACTACCCCATTAGATCATGGTCAGGGTTTCAATGATCATTTTCGGTAGTACTCCACCTCATCATCATTCACCTCATGATGATCACCTAGTACTTGTTATGTACTTAATTTAGATGTTGGCGTTGATGTGTATATTGTTAGGTCATGTTAGATATGTTCATTTAATTTGGTTGCATATATATGTGTATGTGATAACAATTATTTGACATGAGATGTATATTAATTTGAGGATGTGTGTGGTGATGATGTTAGGTTACAATTCTTGTGTTTTGTTTGATGTGATTATGATAATGATGCCTTGTTAGATTATTAGATTTGTGTGCTAGCTAATGACGTTTATATGTGCTAGAGGTGTATATAATTAGATGATGGTGGTGAATTTGAATGTGTATTTTAGAGGATATTTATGTTTGTTAGATGGTTATAATCATGATGTTTATTTTTATGAAATAATATTTATTATGGATTATGTATGAGTGGAATTATACCAAAGTTATATATATGAAATTACATGCAAGATGACTGTGACCTAAAAAAAAATGCAAAGATTTTTTTTATAAATTACAAAGTTTAGTATGGTTGAAACTATAATTGTAAAATTACCATAAATATTTTTTCTATTTATTATATATTTCATCTGTATTCATTCTAACCTAATTAGTAAAATATTTCAATACTCATAAGGAAAAAATAATTAAAGGTAAAATATTTATCATCTTTGTCAATCTACTAGGAAGATCGGAGAATCATGGATCAAATTTTTTGAGGATGGGGAATTAAAAACAAATATTGAAGAGCTTCGGGCCATCCATTATAGAAATTTTGAGGTAAAAAATGGGCCTAAAAAAAAATGTACAACCAAAAGTAATAATATAAGAATGAGTAGGATTCAAGATGATGATGTCAACCATGGGTGATGATTCACCATTTTTGGAGTAAAAAAGTAACAATATTAAAAAAAAAAAACTATTTTTTCAACTTGTGTTTTCAACTTATCTCCCTATGATTTTACTCAAATTTTGAGTGGGAGCAAGAATTGGATGTGGAATTTAATTTCTCATCGAAAGAGTGCCCATGTTGCATACTTTTGATGGACCCTGCTACAAGAAAAATGAGAAATAATGTATTTCTCATTTTTCGTGTAGCGGGTTCCATCGAAAAAGTGCCCATGTTGCATACTTTCGATGGACACTGCTCACTACAAGGAAAATACCCTCTAGCATATGTTTTTGAGGAACCCCTTATAAAAATACCCAAAAATACATTTCTAGCGGAGGTTACTAGAGGAGGTTGGAGGGTGGAGGTTTTTACGGATGTTTTTCACCCAGTGCACTTATCATCCTAAACCGCACCAATGTGTTCAACAAGCGAAAGCACCGGTGCCCATAAAACATTGGCACATCGGACACTGTGCGCTTTGTACACACTCGCCCGGTGCATATTATTATTGTAGCGCACCAGTGCTTTACAAATATTCCACACCGATGCGACATAAAAACCTATGCAAAAACAAAAACCACCTGGTGCGGTCCTAAGAAACCGCACCGATGCACCTATAAAACCCTGCGCACCGGAATAGGGTTAAATTTAAAAAAAAAAAAAAATTACTGACAAAAAACCGCATTTTTCACTTTTCTCAGTGCTCTAGAGCCCTCAAGCACCGGTGCAATTTATCCTTGTCTGAGCCACCCTAACATCAGTGCTCCCATTGCACCCATTGTACACACTGCTGTTGTCCATTGCCCACCAATCTCCAGCTTGAATTTTGCAAAACGATGGGCAAATTTTATTTTTCAAATTATACAACCAATATGCCTCCTCGACGGCCAAATGTACAGGTATTTTTCTTGTTTTTCCATAATTAAGCCTTTTAGCATATTATAATTTCAAATTACCTTAAACTTAACCATTTAAAAGAAAAAAGAAAAAAATTTGTTGTGCAGTGCACTCGAGCCGTTCGGCTCACACCGGTTCGCGATGCTGCCTGTAAATTTATAGGCCGCATCGCAACTGGTGCTAATGGTATCGGCACTGGTTTCGAGGTGGTACCGAAAGGTGCATCGTGTTATTTTAAATTTTAAAAAAAGTGCGGTGCGGTCGGTTACCAGGCCGCACCGTTGACCGTGTGGAATAGCGACAATGTGGTGCATTGACTTAAATATCTTCCTCGGGGCGGGTATTTTTGTCAGTGCACCGCATTCCGCATTTCAATAGGTTCAACGGTGCGGCCTGGTAAAAGACCGCACCGTTGACTATGTAATGATGTCAGGAGGTCAGTGCGTTAACCGAACTATACGCCCCGCGGTGTAGATTTTAGTCAGCACACCGCACTCCCGACACCGTATATAGTCAATGGTACACTGAAAATTTTCAAGTGCACCGCGCGCTAGTGCGTTGAATACTATTTGGTGCACCGCCGCTGGTGCACGACAAAAAAAGATGCACCGGCACTGGTGCATGCCTATTTTTTGTGGTGCACCGACTGATTTTCTTTTCCAAAAAAATTTATATATGTATATTCCTTAATACATGTCTCATTTAATAAAAAAATATATATTTAATATGTCACTCATTCAGAGACATGAAGGGAGAGAAGAGCGGGAACAACAACAGCAACAAGTGGACCAGTATAACATAGTTCGCCTATGGGATGCATGAGAGAGGGAGAGAGATGTGTACCCTCACCCTATTATAGCAGCTACCCAGGGGCTCCTAAGGCAGGTAGGCCTCCTCAAGTTTTATGAGAAGGCTACTTCCTTAAAGGGCCATGGTGTGTTTTTTAGACATCTTATCCACAGGTGGAATGCCCATCGACAGGCTTTTCGGGTTGGTCCTAACCAGTCGTATGCACCCACTGAGGAGGAAATATATTTCGTTACAGGGCTATCGAGGAGAGGGGTGGATTTTCACTCGTTCCCAGAGGTTCTAGTTGGCTATGCAACAGGGAGTCACTTGGTGTACTCCGAGAGATACATTAGCGCAAATATATTGTCTCCTTCAGATTTTTAGGTCTACAAAGTTAAGTTACATATTGGTGCATTTGGTAGTCAAGAGGTGAGGTGACTCTCACTTCTGATTTTGACCATTTCACACAACACTAGTGATGGGCAACGCATTAGTTGCTCGCTTCTATATTATGTTGATCCTTTAGTACAAGAGCCACGACTTGTCAGGTGGTCTGCCATTTTTTTGTTGCAGCTTTGTACAACCTTAGATAGATGTCATGCTCATGCACAAGCGAGGGTCAACTTCCATTTTTCTTCAGAGTTTTTTGGTTTATTTTTTGAGAGGTTTCCAGAGACGAGACCTAATTTTGTTCGGTAGCCTCATAGCCGATGTTCGAGGCACGGATACACATGTGGGACAGATGATGCCCAAGAGGGGCGAGACTGTGTTTTCTGCGACGATATCACATGATGCACTGGAGTTGCTAGCAAGTGTTAACGAGCATCCCTTCATTATGGTCCCATGTCCTTATGTTGGTTTGGATTAGCGAGGGTGTGCTAACATCCTCTTCACAGATGATGAGCCGCCAGATGATGGAGGTAATATTATTGTTTTATTTAAATTTATTCTAACATGTTCTTTAACTTATTTTTATTAAATTGTGTAATGAAATTGTCTAATTATTGTGTAATTGTATATATTTTGTAGACATTGGGTCTTTTGATGGCAAGGACATGCCAACACCACCACATGATCCAGGTGTGGATCCTGATGATGATCAGGATATGCCAGATGTCGAGGATCATCAGGAGGTCGGTGCAGAGAGACCTGCTCCTGCTGGTGCACTGGTACCGCCTTTTGCTAGGCGCGGTAGGCTTGATAGCAGATTCAGGATGGAGTTGGGCGACCAACTCACTGCATTGATTTTTGAGGCGGGATTCAGGCCCACTACTATGAGAGACATACAGGCCGATCGTAGGTTGTTACATATCTGGAGAAGCATGTCACATGACATGTACAGCCTGATGCAGCATGACGTAGGAGCTACGACCTTAGTTACGTGGATGAGGAGGACCATTGAACATTATAAGTGTGGTCGAGACACAACACGTGATCGACAGTCCGTGAGCAGCGATGCATCATCTGATGATCGTTCACCTCACGCAGCGCCAGATAAGAAACCTCCACTAGCATTGAGCACCAGTCATCATGAGAGTAGGTTGGACCATCGACCACGTCCAGTCAGCATCCTGCAGCATCCAACAGTACTCGTGATCATGAGTAGGTTGGACCATCGACCATGTCGATTCATCACGATGAGCAGCTAACAGTTGATCCTGATTAGCATGAGGCACCAGTACCAGATCAACAGGCACGTGATGATTAGCATGTATCTGAGCTTGTCGAGGCTGCACCATTGACTGAGCAAGCCTCAACTAGTACTGTTATTGATGATGTACTACCAGCTAATCCATGACATTTATATTATAGTTGTATGTTTTTGACATTATTCATATATATATATATATTCCATGTATTTTATGTTCATGTTACAGTTGTACTTAATTTACATGTTGGTGATCATCATGATGTGTATATTGTTAGGTCATGTTAGATATGTTCATTTAATGTGGAGCTTGCAGATAAATGTGTATGTGATAGCAATTATTTGACATGAGATGGATATTTGATGTTTGTGTTGTGATGATGTTATACAATGCTAATTGTGTTTTGTTAGATGATCATGATCTCGATGATGTTAGCGAATTTGAATGTGTTTTTTAGTCGAATATGATGTTTGTACAATGGTTATAATGATCGTGATGTTTATTAATTAATTTAATATTAAATGACCATGATATTTATTAAATATTATGTCGTGATTGTAATTGAAATTTTAATTTTAGTTGTATGTAAAATTGTAAAATTGTATTTGTATTTGTAATTGTAATTTTAACTGTAATTGTATGTAAAAATTTTATGAAATTTTAATTGTAATTGTATATATGTAAAATTGTAAAATTGTAATTGTAGTTCTAATTGTATGTAAAATTCTAAATTTGTAATTGTATGTAAAAGTCTAAAATTGTAATTGGAATGGTATATATGTAAATTTGTAAAATTGTAACTGTAATTGTAAATTTTATGTAAAATTATAAAATTGTAATTGTAATTGTATGTAAAATTCTAAAATTGTAATTGTAATTGTAATTGTACGTGAAATCGTAAAATTGTAATTCTAATTCTAATTGTATGTAAAATATTTGTAAAATTTTAATTGTATTACTCTGAAATGATTGAAATTGTAATTGTATGTAAAATTCTAAAATTGTAGTTGTAAATGTAATTGTAATTGTATGTGAAATTGTAAAATTGTAATTCTAATTCTAATGGTAATTTTAATTGTAATTGTATGTAAAATATTTGTAAAATTTTAATTGTATTAATGTTAATTGATTTTATTAAAAATTTTAAATTTTTAAATTTGTAAAATTGTAAATAATTGTAAAATAATAAATCTAGAATAATATGAATTTTTGTAACATAATAAAAATTAGAAAATAATGCAAATACATTAATGTACTTTAGAATTATCATTATTTTATTATGATCTTACATACAAAGAAAAATAACTTTATACAGTACGCCATTTTTATCGAGATCAACATAATTGCAAACTATCAAGTGAAATATTGATTTTAACATTGATTCAAAATACATATTATAATGTTTCGAAAAAAAGAGTCTTATAAGGTATAAGGTAATTAAGTCATCTTCTTTATAAGAACTCATCTTAAAAAGTATATATATTGATGAAATAACACATGTCCCATTTCACATGTACTAATTCCATTGAACAGATTTTAGAATAATTCGAGTATATTGCCATTGCATTGCCTCTTATGGATGCTAATTCCATGAACAGATTTTAGAAGAATTCGAGTTTCAAGAATGCAATAGACCAAAAAAAAAAAAAACATTTTTGGACTATTTTGCATTTTATTAAGAGTTTTTTGAGTTTTTTTGTAGGGTTTACAGGTTCATGGGACAGTAGACAGTACCGACCCTTCCGTATTGGTATTTCAGTTGAATTTTCCTAGCAGCAATATGACCAAATCTTGTAGCTATGCATTTAACAAAGAACCCATATATTTTGAGAATATGATTGAAGATTGTTGTCATATGCACTATTCCATTTCTTCACCATATTAGCACAAAATAGAAAGAATAATTTCTTTCACCATAATAACACACAACTTTCAAAAAAGAAAACACTCCATTCTGTGTTAATTCGAGGCATTTTACACAAATGATAGGAATTTCTATCGATTTTTATCCATATTCTGCAATTTAATGAGGGTTGGAGGGAGCTTACAATCATGTATCTGTTAGTAACTGCACCCTTTGGTAAAACCAAAGAAAATTCAGGTAGATTCCTCAGCGAAGTAGACTGGACATAATCAATTCCTTCGAGACCTCAACAGAAGAAATAGGTATGCATGTCAGAAATAGATATGCATGTTAGAGGCTCTTGTTGGCACCTTTTCTTGTTGCACGTTGTGGAAAGGTTCAAGTTTCTTTTTATGAAAGAAGAAGGTGCAGTTTTTAAAAGAAATGGTCCAAAGATTTTCACAACAAAATGTACATTTCCAACATGTCTAAAAACTAAAATATCTTCAACTTCAATAAATTGCTCAGAAACAAAACTCTCCCAACCATTTGTGAAAACTACCCATGTCTTAGCATAGCATAGGTTCACATGCCACAATTGCCAACTTGGGCCCTGTAGTATTGCATCTTCACACGCTTCACATTGCATTCTCTCCACGTAATCAGTTATTTCCATCTTCACACGCCCGACATTGCATTCTCTCCACTTTCTCTCCACCTCCTGCACTAAACAAAATGCATTGAAAGAATAGTTATTTCCATCAAGAATTTATCCAATTATAATTCTCAATTCTAATTTGTAATTCTAATTCTCAAGAATAAACAAAATTCTAATTATAATTGCATATTTCCATCAAGAATAAACAAAATTCTAATTCTCAATTTCTATGGTTGGAGTTCACTAAATTTTGGTGTACACACCTAAAAGTAATTTTGGTGCCTTAACCGAAAATCAGTGCTAATGTACATATAACCACACCGATGTGTTTTAGTTACTGCGCACTAGTGTCGTGTTACCAATGGACGCACCGGTGCGGTGCTATTAGGTGACGCACTGATGACGAATAACCACAAATAAAAAAGTGCAACTCTATTTTATTTAAACGAAAAAAAACGGTAAATTGGAAAATGGTCGGAAAAATATTTTTGAATATCTAATTTCATAAAATAATTCTTTAAATACTAAACACTTTTCATTATTTCACTATTTTTGCAAAAAAATTTAGCCAGAGCTAGAGATTTGCAGGAGACATACCTAGAGCAAGAGAGCACGAGAGCACTATAGAGTAGTGAAATATGTTCGAACAGAAGTATTCAGAAAATCAGAATTCCAAATCTCTGGTGATTCAAAACTTGTAGCATAGAATTTCAAATGATATCGTGATTAAATTTTATTATTATTTTTACTTTTTCTACAGTTTTTTTACAAAGTAAGAAAAAACTTTCAATTTGTTTTTCATTTTTAGAAATAAATAAATAAATATCCATTTTTACCCTAAACCCTTCTTTCTTTTTGTTTCTTCCATTCCTTCTCCATGTTTCTGTGATTTCAGAATTAGGGCTTTTCATTTTAGATTCACATATAACCCACGGGATAACTTGCATAGTCGAATCCCAATCCATGTCGAACCTTGCGTGAATTTTTGAAAAAAAAAACTTTTATCGGTGCGCCCTACGTAACTTAGCACATTGGTGCGTTGTATTATTCCAGCGCACCGCGAAAGCACTATGCAATAAAAAATTTAAAAAAAAAAATTAATCAGTGCACCGTATGTAAAATAGGGCACCGGTGCACTATTTCATTATGGCGCACCGCGATCGCGTTGTTTCGCAAAAAAATGTTTTATTGTGTTAATCGGTGCACCATGTAACATATAACACACTGCACCAGGTCTCCTAGTTGACAGAGAGTACCATATGCTGGTCACTTGTTTGTGCGAGGGGTTTATGCTACAAAAACTAACATTGGACGATTTTTATTATTTTCTTTGTGTTAATCGGTGCGGTGGTTAACATGTAACGCACCGGTGCTCCTTGTTGACATAGAGCACCGTATGGTCTATTATACTGTTTGTGCAGTGCGTTTATAAGACCCCCATGCACCGACGTCAGTGCGTACACCATTAATGGCGGAGCAGTTTCTTGAGATTTTTTTTTATCCTCAAAAGTTGACAATTTATTTATAAATATATTAATGAATGATATGGTACAGGTTTCAGATTGATAAAGAAATGAATGACAAGAGATCAAGTAACAAAAATGTTGATAACATATCAAGAAAAGAAAAAAAGACAAGTTCTTTGTAAATTCTTTACAAGAAATATTATTTTTGAACTATATGTAAGTTTAACTAATATGTATTGTTTACTGTGTATCATGCAAAGCCACAAAATGACGAAGCTCGATAAGATTATTTATGGTCTAGGTCTAGAAGAGCATAAAACTTTGATGGAAAAATTGCAAAACGATGAATCAGGTGAATGAAAAAATACTATCGATCCAATATGAGTTTCTTATTTTAATTTTCATTAATAATATACTTAAAATTATTAAATAACATGCGTCAAACAATCTAAAAAATTCACATATGTTTAATGTTCTACAGGGACCAAAAACTCAGAAAAGGAATGTTATTCTAAGAAAAGAAAAAAATAGAACATGCAAATGAAAATGAATTTCTCCTTAGCCCATCTGGAGTGGTGTTGGAGATTAACAAAAGGGGGAAATACTTTTACAAAAGTTTGAGGGATCTAGTGGAACGAATGTATAGATGTTCTTTCCACTTACAATACAAAAATCAATCCAATGATTCCAATAACCAAATTTTATCTAAACTACAAGAAGAGTTTCCAGAGAATTGGTCAATGAGACATGTCAAACTTTTAATAGCAAAAACGTACAACAACAACAAAACAAGGAATGAAAAAGTAATATTCCTTTAAATGTTTGTCTAGAATTATTTATAAATATCACTTTTTTTATATTTACTTTTCATATATCAATATAAAAATTAAATAGTTTATTGTCATGTTACATTTTCGGGAAGATTATGAAAATCTCAAAAGATGAATGAGCTGATATCAGAAATATGCCAGTAGGAATGTCCAAAAATGTGTACAAGGAGATGGTCTTAGAAATGGAGAAAATTGCATCGCAGGAGGAGCCATCTCAACAACAACGTGCTTCAAATTTAATATGTAATCATTGAATTTTTCAATCATTAGGTACAATAAATATATTAATTTTCAAGTATTTTCTTGCAGAAAAGAAAAGAAAATGGAACCCATTCAACACACAAAATAGGACGACGAGGAAGAAAAGGGTTGATATCTAAGTTTGTGAGTAATTGTTACTTCCTTATAACAACTTAACTAGATTTCATTTTTTTATTTTTAAGTTGTTTTACAAAAATCATCGTTGAATATCTTCAAACAGGTGCCAACATACAAAGAAGAACCATCAGACAAACTGATTAAAATTGGGTTAAATATGGGTTGTGAGTATATGTTGGCATATCAAAAATTAATTGTGGAATTTGTAAGCATCTATCGATCTTGTTTTACTTAGCTCTGTCTATAATTAATAGAACAAAAAAATATTTTATATTAAATATATGATTTGTTATGGGGTATAAAACTTGTGGGGAACAAAGTATGGAACTGCGCCAACAAATGAAATCTTGAAAGATGGCATGGTACATGGTTTTGAAAGAATGTGAATAGTTTACGAGTCAATTGTTGCTATGGTACATCATTTCTGTTCAATTTACATTAATGTATATTATTTAATATTTCAATTTTCATTATTTTTACCAATGTATATACACTCATAAAAAATTATTTTTATGTTTGTAAATGGAAGGTGAAGAAGAAGAAAACAATCAACACTGTGAACAAAACATTCCTGAAAATAACCCAAGTCATGGAAGTAGCTTTAGCAGTGACAACAGTTCAAGCGAAGAATGATGATCACTATGTTTGGATATCAAAGCAAGGCGTCGTAATTTTTTGAAATATTTGTCTATGAAATCACACATTTTGTTTAATGTAATGGACATAGTGTCCCAATTGAAAGACAAAGGGATACCAATAATTGTCCCATTTTGTATGACAAAGACTATCTTATATATATATAATGTGTTTTAATTTATTTTATTGTGTTCTCCATTGTTGCTGTGAAATGTAACACCACTGATTAAATTTATGGATGATTAAATACTATAATGAATAGATGTGAAATTTGATGATATGATATAAATAATTAATCCAAACATCACGTTCAAATGCACTAATAAAAATTTAATTCATATGAATATTGTTATAAGATATATATGTCTCGACTTTTGATGAATAATGAATTTTAAAAAATCACAATAATTATGATATGATATAACAAATTAATCCAAACATCACATTCAAATGCATTAATAAAAATTTAATTAATATGAATATTGTTATAAGATGTGTCGACTTTTGATGAATAATGAATTTTAAAAAATCACAATAATTGCTCTGTTACAGGTCGATGTTTCTAAAAAATACAAAATGAACACCAGTGCATATTAGTTACTGTACACCGGTGCGTTTTTATGATGCAGCGCACCGGTGCATTTCTACAACCTATGGGCACCGCACAAATACCAAAACCAATTAAAAATATCGGTGCATTTGTGCGATACTATGCACCGGTGCATTTATGTGAGACTACACACCGGTGCATTTGTACGACTTATGGGCACCGCACAAATACCAATATCAATTATAAATATCAGTGCATTTGTCAGATACAATGCACTGGTGCGTTTCTATAAGTCTATGTACTGGTGTGTTGAGACGACCTATGGGCACCGCACAAATCCCAAGACCAATTAGAACGGCCCCGTGTGTTGTATCACCAACACTGTGCCCGGTGTGGTTTTATACCTTGACGGCTCGGTGCATGCACCTTCGACCGCCCCGGGCCACCTTCTAGATGACACACACCAATACGTTTAAACCTTAGCAGTGCACCAATGAAGAAAACATCTGTAATAAGCTCTGGTTGCCCAGTTTTTTTAGTTATGTTGAATTTACCTTAAAAGCTCCGCCAAAACCTCCGTAACCATAAAAGGATGTTGTATCAAATGTTTTTTCAACAATTTTGGCTACTTTTATAACACTAAAAACCTTCTTTATAACCTCCGCTAGAGGGTCTTTTCCTTGTAGTGGCTACACGAAACATGAGAAATAATGTATTTCTCATTTTTCGTGTAGCGGGTTCCATCAAAAGTATATAACATGGGCACTCCTTGGATGAGGAATTAAATTCTACATCCAATGAGTGCTCTTGCTCAAAATTTTAGTAAAACCATAGGGAGATAAGTTGAAAATATGAGTTGAAAAAAGTGGTTTTTTATTTTTTCCCTCTAAAATTTGATGATGTAATGTAATATTATTTTATTATTTCCACTATTTTTTTATAATATTCCTTAGGAGGCCCATTTTAGACCTCAAAATTTCTCTAATGTTTATCATCTCATCCAACATGCATTCTAGAGGGCAATCATAAAGACTTGGAAGGCTTGCATGGAATGACAATGGAGGATGTGGCAATTGAATTACAAAACCAAGAATATGTGGATTTCATTGCAGCTTGGTTTCAAACGATCATCATCACATATTATTCCTCCCACATTCAACAACCCCTGGCACCACATCAATTGATGCAATTGGCTCATCATGTTCTATTATTTCTTAAAGTATACTTTTCAAGCTTGAACATGAGTAAATTTTCATTCTATTACGCACATGGCTGCACTAGAAGTACTCCTACATTTAAAGGAGATCTTCCTTTCTTTAAATTAGGGTATGATAGTAGAATAAATAAATAAAAATCCCATCTGAAAATAAAATGGTTGCAGTATTTTCTAATTTCAATCCTTAGTTCTCAGTCCTTATTGAAGTTGTAATTCTCTAAGGCACAACTATTGAAACTTTTGGCTGCTATCAACATTGAGCACTCTTGTGGTAAGTCTTGTTAGGTGCAATTCACTTTTAAAGCCTCATTATTCTGTGAAGTGACTATAATTAATCAGGTGGTCCCTTTTCATGTTGTTTGGCCAAGATCATTTACTAATTTAGTTGAGAGGATTTTTCAAGGAGAAGAATAATGTTGTTGTTAATGCATTATCTATAAATCCTTCCTTTTACTCATTTTTAGAATTTTTAGTATCTTGGAAGGATCACATACTAGTAGAATATGAAAAAAATTAGTATTCTTATGATATTTTAGATGTAAAAATTGATGATGGAATATTTAAAGTGATGAATGACATCATCTATTATAAGAATAGAATCTATGTAGTTCCCAAAAGTAAATTTAAGCACAAAATTCTAATTGATGTTCATAACAATCAACTTGTTGGTCACCTTGGTTATTTGAAGACATATAGGTCTCTTCCTTAAAGGTTCTCATGGAACGTTATTGAGAATGATGTTCTCAATCATGTGAGGAAATGCATATAATTCCAAAGAAACAATGTGGAAGTTTCCCGCCCTGCGAGGTTGCTACAACCACTTCCTATTCCCAACCAAAAGTGGGAACATATATCACTATATTTTATCACAAGGATGCATAAGATAAATGGTAAGGACTATATTTTTGTTATAGTGGACAAACTTACTAAATATGATCATTTCATGCCAATTCCTTTTAAATCTAAACCTCCACAAGTTGTTGGTATATTTTTTGAACATGAATTCACATGTGCCTAAGAGGATTGTAAGTGACAAGGACCACATATTCATTACCACTTGTTTTAAAAGAATTGATGAAGTTGGCAGGAACAAAACTTCATCATAGCACTAGTTATCATCCTCAAACAAATGGTCAAAGTGAAATTGTTAATAAATGGCTCAATGGCTACTTGAGGAAGTATGTGGCGGGACAACAAAAAGCATGGATAATATGGTTATATTTAATAGAATCTTCGTACAACACTGCATATCACATGAGCATCAATTTGACTCTTTTCAAAGCCTTGTGTGGTTATGAAGCTTCTACATTTGTGGATTTGGTATTTTCTGATACTAGAGCTCCAAAAGCTCTTGAGTGGGCTAATGAGAACCAAGATATCCTCGAGACACGTAAGAAGAGTATTCATGTTGCACGGATGTGATAGAAGAAATATGTTGATCGACATCGAATCGAGAGTTCCTTTGAGGTGGGAGACGTGGTATTTTTGTGTCTTTAACCTTATAGACAATCTTAATTGAAGATCAATTGAGTAGAAATCTTAAACCCCAGTTTTACAAGCCTTTGAAGGTGATTAGTAGAATTGGTGAAGTAGCATATGAGTTGGAGTTTCCTTATAAAAGCAAAGTTCACAATTTATTTCATGTATCATGCCTCAAAAGAGATCTTAGGAAGCATGTAATTCCTTCAATTAAATTACCTCCCATGGATGAAGAAGGTAAATTGATACTTATTCCAAAGATAATTTTGCAGGTAAGGGAGAAATTATTGACTAATAAAGTAATCTTGAATATGTCATCAAATGGAAAAGCTTTCCCTTGGAGAATGCAACATTGGAAGGGGAGGAAATTATCAAGCATCGTGATCTAAAAATGCTTGATGCCAAGCATTCTTTGGATGGGAAGGATTGTAATGTCCCCAACTGAAACCATGAAAACAAACAGAAAATCATTTTCCCTTCCTTGGCTTACCCAAGAGGAAAAGGATGCAGGGCCACATTGGATTAGGAGAATGCATGTGGATTATTGTGCATAGATACGATTGAGCATGACTAGGAGTTATTTGGAGTGCATTAATGAATGAACTAAAGACCAATGGGACACATGCATTGATTTAGGAATGAGTTCACACTTTTCTTGGAGTTAACTACATTGCATGCATGCATGGGGATATAACAGAGAGTGTAGTCCAGTTAACTAGGCATCTGTTTTTCTGTCACCCACATTGTAGCAGTTTGAAATGAGTTAGATCTAGAATATCTCCACTAGACTACCTGCATGTTCTTCTCTCCACTTCTACTTCAGTTGAACTCAAGAATACTGCATCAACCCTATGCATGGCCATCTCATCCTAGTTCACCATCAATTAATAAAAATGTATGGAAGAGAACTTCAAGAAGACTAGTGAGTTAATAATGTGCATCTCCTTGAAACCTTCTCTTAACTCCAATGCTTGAGCACTTTACTTTGGATCATCTTCAAGATGATAAGACACATCTTCACATCAACTTGAGTATCACTGAATCCCATGGGTTGAAGATAGAATCTTGCATGGATAATTCAAATTCCATAGTTGATCAAAGGGGAAAGTCGTTTTGGTAGCTCAGAGTTGTATGTTGAGAGTTTTCTATTCTATGGTGCTACAATTTTGGGCTTAAGGTCTGATAACCTTGAGTATCCCTGGTTTGGAGAGACATATGGGCTCCCCCTAGTTAGAAGGTTGTGTTTCATTGGAAGAGATTTGGTTTGTGAGGCCCTAGCATGTCATCATCTTTGGGCCGCAATCATTCATCGGGCTTAGAGGTCGCGTTGGAGATAAAATTCAAAGGACAATTTTAGATTTGTGTTTATTTCAACAAGTAGTATTCATATTTCTAATTCTTTATTTTTATATGGAAATAATATTTTAGATTCTACTGTGCCCTTGTTTTGGAAATATTGTTAATTTTCTAGCATCTCTATTTAGGGATACAATATTCCTCTAGAATTAAATCTCCTCCCACTAGATCTCTCATCATTTCACTCCTTATAGCGACCCCTAGTCAATAAAGCTTTTGAATCAACATTTATTTCAAAACATCTTCTCCTCATCTCATCTTGTAGCCACTAATCTAAAATCTCATCCAACTTGATATTTCTACCTGTAGTGTTGGAAACACTGAAGGGGGGGGGGGGGAGGGGGGGTGAATCAGTATTTATTTTTATAAACCACGAGGGTTGCACTGGGGATCAATACCATAACCCGTTGTTATGAATCCAACTCACAAAATAAAATAAAAGATAGATCAACGACTTAGAAAGCAGCCTCTTCGAGGGGGAAACCTCATTTACATTACATAAATGAACAATTCTTGGATGATACAAATGGAAAAACCTCCTTTCTATATATAGGAGTCCAATGAGTCATAATAATCTTAGCAACATAAAAATAAAAATGTAAGGGCACGACAATAAAAATAGTTCTATGGGGCACAATAATAACAATATTGGGAGTACATGGGCATAATAATAAGAATAAGGGGGTTATACCAACAATAACAATAAGGGGATAAACTAGTATTATAGGGACCTAGCATGCCCCTCTCCTTCAAAACATTTTTGTCCTCAATGCTTGAGTAGTTTTGGATGCTTCTGTATAGAATTCTCATCCTCCCATGTCAAATCTTCAACAGGTAAATTCTTCCGCTTGATGAGATACTATGAAATTGATCGATTTCGTAACTGTCAAGTTCTTGTTTCTATGACTGCTTCAGGTTCCAATATGATTTTTCCTTCTTCGTCAAGTTCTAGAAATATTGTTTGAACTGGGATCTTGTCACCTAGAACCTTCTTTAAACAAGAAACATGGAAAACTGGGTGCACTCAGGAAGATGCAGGAAGCTCCAATTTGTATACCATAGTACCAATCTTTTGCAACACCTTGTACGGACCATAATACTTTGGTGATAATTTATTATCCTTCTTAGATTTCTTGAGGTAAATTTGTTTCATTCGATTTTGCACCAAAGTGAGGTTATCCTTTTAAGAGTTGGAAAACTTGTTGTTGATCCTCGATGTGATCTTCCACTACATAAACCTCAGAATTATCTCTTAAAGATGATGTCATGGATGGTGGATGATATCCATAAAGCGCCATAAATGGGACCATTTTTGCTGCAGTATGGAAGGAAGTGCTATACCGCCATTCAGCCATAGGTAACCACTTGACCCATTGTGGTTGTTATCATATACACATATACACAGAAACAAAGGTATCCTTCCAAAAAAAAAATCACTGTATCAGTTTGGCCATCAGATTGAGGATGATATGATGAGTTATAAGTTGATTGAGTACCCAAACAAAAAAATAATTTTGTCCAAAAATTTCCTGTAAAAATGGGATCTATGTCACTTACAATGATCTTTGGGTTTCCATGTAGCTTTTGAATTGTTTCCACAAATGCAGTAGCAACTGTACTGGCTTAAATGGACGAGATAATGCACAAAAGCGTGCATACCTGGTAAGTCTGTCAACTACCACCATGATGGTAGTCTTTCCTTCGGACTTGGGTAAACCTGTGATAAAATCCATTGAAACCTCCTCCCAACATTGACTTGGAATGGATAAAGGTTGTAACAAACCTGAGGTCTTAGTTGTCTCAAATTTATTTTGTTGGCAAAGCAAACATTCTACCACAAAATTTTGAATATCAGATTTAAGGCCATCCCAAAAAATTTCTTCTTCACCCTGTGGTAAGTTTTTAAAATTCCCGAGTGCCCTCGTAAGGGAGAGGTGTGCAATTCCAAAAAAAAATATTTTTTTTTTATTTTGGAATTCTTACAAAGATATAAGCGATCTTTGTACCATAATGAATCATTTTTCCAGCTAAATGTTTCAGATGTACTAGGATCTTGCTGCAAATTTTGAATGAGTGTCTACACCTCTTCATCATTCTTCCATTCATCCCTTGCTTCTATTATCCACTCAGGTTGGATAATATAAATGGCACAAAGCAATGCTTCCACATCCTCACCCTTTCTTGAAAGTGCATCTGCAACAACATTTTTCTTCCCTTTTTTGTAGATGATTTCAAAGTCATAACCCAACATCTTTGTGACCCATTTTTGGTGCTCTTCTGAAGATAATATTTGTTCCAAAAAGTATTTAAGACTATCATTATATGTTTTTACCTTGAAGTGTATTCCCATTAGGTAAGGTCGTCATTGTGAAAATTCTACTGTAGTATCATGGTTTATTTCTCCTACTTGCTTTAAATTAATACAAGTTATTGCCAGAAATTAGATTCAGAAAATACTGAAATAAACACAACTACATTCTACACATGCAGATCATTTACTAAATAATACGCACATCCAACAAAGTGACACATGGATTTTTGTACATAAGTCCCCGAAAAAACCCAAAGCGGGAAAATCGCTGCAGCAGATATGAGAGTTTATTTTATTAAGTAGATTATGAGTACAGTAAATCTGGGTTCCAGATCTGGAAAACCCGATAGAGAATAAAAGAAATAAAATATGCAACTAACTTGTTTTTCTAGTGCCAAATATCTAAATGATCCACACTCTCAAACGATATTTACAAGACTAAGTCCGAGACTGGCCCTAGAAACCCCAACGCTGCCCCTGAAGCCCCAGTGTCAGCCCTGCTAGCCACATAATGCCATTGCACTTCCTAGAGAGGGACTGTGTAACCCCAGAGAGGGTGGCGCAGGCCTTATGTTGGCCCTGGAGACCCTCTGCGTAATTTCTGAAGCCCTCTGGAGCCTTTGTGTTGTCCAGCGTAGCATTTGCATAGCGGCTACGCAACACCTGCATAGTTGCTGCTCTGATTCTATGCATTGACCTTGTTGTGGCTCCTCTGCCTCTGGGATCAAATCATCCCCTCTGCCAATACTACCCCTTGTTGTAGAAAATTCCTCCGAAAATTCTTAGTAAACCCGCCCTAGAATTCCAGATCTATTTCTCAGCTCTACAACTGTGTCTATCTCCAACTGACCCTCAAGCCTTTCTCTTATAATTTTTCGTTGAACCCTTCAACGACCGAGATTAAAACACTTATCAATGGCTGAGATTAAAAGACTGCTTGATCTCTGTCTTTTAGAAAATTTCAGCACGTGTTAATTAATTCACTTTAATTATTTAATTTTCCTAATTTTAGACTTAGGAAATCCATTAAAATAATTAATTATTTGAATAACTTGAACACCTGCTGAAATTTCAAAAAACACTTTATAGGTTTTGGAGTTCAAGTGTGCCCTAGCCCCTCCACAAAATTTCAAGGCTAGAGCACACTCGATGCTACACCAACTTATACAAAATCTCAACACTCCCTCTTAGCACACAGTGTGCTCTAACAATGCATCCACCCCATGCACTATGTTGTAGGCTATATAATTTATAAAATTGACAAGAATAAACTATAAAGAACAACATCAAACCACTTTGGAATCCATGACCTAGCCTTCCTAGACTTAGAGAGGGCTCTCTCTATTTATGATTTAATTTTACCTTAATAGAGTGTTGATGTTAGGCTAGTTGTATTGATTGTTGGGATTGGTTGTCTTGATTGGTTATTTGGTTGGATGATCAGATCTTTTGAAACTAATCCATTGGGCTATGGATTCATGAAAGGCTGGATTGGTGCATCAAATTTTTCAAGAGCATCACAGGGCAAGCTAACTATGCTAATTGGATTTTTAAGGCAATGTGAATTATGAGCTAGAGGAAATAGTAATGTTCAATAATGATTAAAGAGCAGTTAATAATTCTCTAACCAGAATTCAGAAGAAAACATTCATATGGTAAACAAAGGCAGAGTTAAGGTGCTCCAACAACAAATCTTAACCTAAATTTTTTGCTTTACAATCATATAAATAGATGCATGGCAAGAAAAACAATGGAAACATATAACACAGAGAGGAAACACATCACCATATAACACAGCTCAATTATCATGTAAATGATATCTTATTATTGATTCCCAGCTTCAAATTACAGCGCTCCAATACAAAAGGTTCTTACAATGTAGGGTCCAACCCCTGATACTTCCAATACATGTAGTATTTAACTGAAAACTACATATATTTCCCTATCTACTTCGGAAACCTTTCATTAATTATAACTAAGCAAAAAATAGACAAGTGTGGCCATGGAATGGCCACGACAAAATACATCTGACAAGCACTGCTTATGATATTAAATCCGACAGCTCTTCATGAATTCAAAAGTAAACCCAAAGTGGTTGAGGTGGTCATGAAGAGGAAACGATCAATGGCTTTGACACCTGGCTCCACCTTTTGGACCGCCTTTGTTGGATCATTAAATATGATGTGGTGCTGGCACTTTTATTCGATCGGTGGTTGTGTTGATGTGTTCATTGTGCCTTTCAATCTTGGTACATGCATAATTTGGCCCACTCTTTCTTACCTGGAATTATTCTTTTAACAGGTGATTGGACGACCATTTGGTTGGTGTGGGCCCATTGGACAATGGCCCAACCAATTGATTGCGCAACATGTATTTGGTAGGAGTGAATGTAATTGGATGGAGGGGACAGGTAGGCGGATACGTGGCGCAACGGCATGGGGTAACAGTTTTTTTAAATGGTCGGAAGGCGTGATGGTTTGGCTTGTAGCAGAAATAGTTTTTGGAGGGGGGTCCTAGTCGTAAGTGGTAATGGAATGCGGGGGGGGCGGGGTGCGAAATGTAGCCTCGTATGGAATACCATCCATTTCGGAGCCCCCCCCTTAACGTTAACGTTCAGAGGTTGAGGGGGGGCCGAAAATTTACGATGACTATTGGATGATGAGGTGGTGTGCAGAGATATGGGGAAGGTGGAGAGGGTTTAATGTAGACGTGACATGTGATGCGATGGTGGGGTCAAGAATATATGCATGTCGGGGGTATAGTGCCTTGTATATTCCTTTTCTATCATGACTTCAAGGGATTTTATTCTGCTGTATTTTGGAAAAAAATGGTAGCTTCTAAAATAGGATCTGAACCAAAAATTGTGGTATTTACAATAGAGTGGGGAATTTTCTGCACTCAGGAAAAGTAATGTTTTAGCATCCTTCCATTGACAGGACTTCCAGGAAACTCTGTTCTATCCATCTCTTGCAAAAAAAATGCATTATTTCCTCTGAAAGAATGAACATATTGGCCCTTCCACAGGTTGTCAAACTTGCCATGTTTCCCTTTATCTTCTCTTCTAGAATCCCATCTCAGTACTTTATCTCCAATATTAAAATCATTTGCCTTTGTTCTTTTGTCAAATATCTTCGTCACATTTTCTTACATAACCTGAGTCATGTTGTAAACTTCTTCTTTGGACTGTTTTAGTTGAATGGTATAGTTTATCCTTCTTTGTACATCATTCCCTTCAGCATGTACCTATTGAATGATTTTCATGGTTGGTATTCCCAATGATGTTGGGAAAAATGCATCCATCCCATAGACCAACTGAATGACATGTCAATTGATTTCTTAGTTTTCAGTCTGTCAGCCCACAATGCATGCACCAATTTGTTATGCCAGGATTTTTTGTTGTTTTCTAGCCGCTTCTTGATGATGTTAACTAAACTCTTGTTGGAGGATTCAGCCAATCCATTACCTTTAGGGTAATGGGTTGTTGAATGTCCTAAGGAGATGTGATACTTATGAAAAAAATACACCATTTTCTTGGATTTAAAAGCTACAGCATTATCTGTGATGATTTTTCCGGGACAATCAAATTAGGAAAGAATATTGCTTTTAAGAAATTTTATGATAACTGAATTAGTGGCAGTTATGGAAGGTATGGCCTCTATCCATTTGGTAAAATAATCTGTGGCAGTAAGGATCCATTTGTGTTGGGCAGAGGATTCGGGATGAATTTCTCCAATGAAGTCTAAACCCCACTGTTAAAAAGGGGCCTTAATAGAAATTGGTTGTAAGGGTAAGGGCAACAACTTTATTTTTCCTTCAAAAATTTGACATTTGTGATAGGTGGCTACCATTTTGTGGATATCTGGGAAAATATTAGGCCAATAGAAACTAGCTCTAAGGACCTTGTTAGCAGTGATTTTCCAGTAAATATGGCCTCCATAGTCCCCTTCATGGAATTCCTACATAACCCTATATGCATCCTCCTTAAGTAAACATTTAAGCAATACGCCCCTTGAATCTTTCCAATAAAAGGCATTTTCTATGATGCAGAATTTGACAGCTTTCAATTTCAAGAATCTAGCTTTAGTTTTGGACAAACTAGGAGGAACATTTAAATTAAATAGAACATATAATATATCTGCGTACCGGGGAGAATTTAGGAATGCTTCCTTAATAGGTGGAGTCGTCGGCTCCTCTTGTTCATCCAGTGAATGGATCATGTTGATATCCAATGCTTGAAAATTGGTTTCAGCCATCAATTTGGCTAATCCCCATCCTTTGATTATTTTGGTAGGTCTGATATCCAAATCATACTCCAGCATAACAACAATCCATTTGCCTCTCTTTCCATCAGGATTCTTCGTTAGGATGTCTTTGACAATTGTGTTGGGCACAAAAGCAATGACATGTGAATGTAAGATGTAAACCCTAAAATCCTTCAGCGCTTTGACCAAAGAAAAGGCTTGTTTTTCCATGATATTGTACTTTAAAGGTGCATCTCTCAAAGCTTGGTTGAAAAATGCTATGGGTTGCTCTTGTCCTTCCTTGTTTTTATGCAACAATACAACAACAATAGTGTACTCCGATGCAAATGAAAAAATGATGAAATCCTTGGTGAAATCAGGGTTGATCAGAATTGGTGCTTTAGTGAGTGTCTGCTTTACCAAGTTAAAGGATTTTTTTTCCTCCATATTCCACTTAATTCTTGAATCTCTTTTAAGCATGTTGGTGATGTTTCTTAGCAGTTCTGCAAGGTTTGGTATAAACCTTCTTAAAAAAATTATTTTTCCAATGATAGATTGGAGCTCTTTGATGTTCCTAGGATGACTAATTTGGAGGATGCACTCAATCCTATTGGGATCAATTTTGATTCCTTCTTCATATGTAATGTGGCCAAGAAGCTTTTCTTCTTCAAGGCCAAACATTGATTTCTTGGGGTTCATGGATAGTCCGAACCTTCTGCACTTCTCAAAAACTCTTCTTAAATGGGCCAGATGTTCTTCATTAGTTTTCGAATACACTGTAATATCATCAAGGTAGATCACAATGAAAAGGACGATTTATTCTGAAAAATCAGTGTCCATTTCTCTCTGGAAAGTGGCACCAGCGTTGATTAATCCAAAAGGCATTTTCACATACATGAAGGTCCCCCAAGGAGTAGTAAAAGTTGTTTTGTGTTGACCATCAGGATGCACCAACACTTTATTATACCCTGAAAATCCATCTAACAAAGAGATCCTTCTGGAGCCCACTACCCTTTGCAATATGTGGTCCATATTTGGTAAAGGGTAGTTGTCTCTAAGTGAGAATTTGTTCAAATTCCTAAAGTCAATGTAAAGTCTGATTTCACCTGTTTTCTTTCTTACAGGCATAATGTTGGATACCCATTCAGAATATCTGATTGGAAATATGATTTTGGCATCATACATCTTCCTGGTCTCCTTCTCAATTAAGGGCATTAGGACAGGATTTATCCTGCACGGTTTCTGTTTGAAATTTTTCTGGTCCTCCTTGATTGGAATCTCGTGTTGTATGATACTAGTATCATAATATTTCAGGTCCTCATAGTTCCAAGAAAGCACATCAATGAACTGTTAGATCTAAGAATTTTGTGATCCATAATTTAGATAAATGTCTTTCGGATTAATCAGTGAAATCCTTAAACAAAGCAATGTATTTCTGTTTTGTAGTCATTGGCAGTGTATTTGATAACTTTATCATCTTGGGATATTTTTCACTACCTAAATTGCATTCCTCAATTTTTGCCTCTGTAGGTTCTATATTCGGTTTTTTGGCCACATCATTGAAATCAAACAGTTCCTCCAAAGGGACAAGTCCTCTAGGCAGGATATTATCCTTGAATTTGGAGTAGTTCAAACTCCTCTTTTTCTGGGTCTTTGTGTATCTCTGTTATATGAAAATTTTCATTTGCTGAAATGTTAATATTAGAATCATGAGGCGGTTCATCCATACTCATTTGTTCTTCAATGGGACAGTCTTCTTCATAATCTAGGTCCAAGCTGGAACCTTCAAACTCACCTCTGGACTGCAGGAAATTTTCAATTTGTTTGTCATTACCAAAGACTTGTCAATATCTTATGTTATCAGGGACTGCTGGGCGATTTTTAACCTGCACTGTGTATTGCTTGTTGGGATGAGGTAATTGACAAGTGCTTGCTGAAAATGCTAAACCATTGGCAAGGACATTTTGATTTCTTGGAACTACAGCAAGGTCATATTCTTCAAATGTTTTTAGGAGGTCAAAGGCAGCATTCCTGTATGCTCTCAATCTAGGATGTTTAGCTGAGTATTCTCCCTTGATTTGTCTAATAACCAACTCAGAGTCTCCATGAACATAAATTCTTTTGGCTCCGAATGTTTTAAGCAATTGTAAACCCAAAAGGTGTGCCTCATATTCTGCTATGTTGTTGGTGCACTAAAAATTTAGTTTGTAATAATGACCCTCTACATGATTATTTCCAGTATTGCAGACCCACACCCCTGCTCCTGAACCTGCTTTTCCACAAGAGCCATCAAAGCTCATGTTCCAAAAAGGCTCATATTCGGCCTTGTGTTGTACAATTTCCATCTGCCCTTCTTGCTCTTTATCCTGGTCCTTTTATTCTTTAGCCACTTGTGCATCAATGTCCCCATCATTATAAAGAATGAATGAGTCAAGGTCAGAATGAACAAAGTAAAGTGTGTAGTTATGTGGCTTCTCTTGATTGCTCACCATGTATTTCATTAAGGTTTCCTGATACAATTTTTTTGTTGGCAAAATACTGGTATGGTAGCATAATTCATATCCATTTGGAGGGGCCCTCGTAGCTTAGCTCCCCATGACCGTGATAAAAGCATGCCATACTTAGAAGGGATTCTAACCACTACTATATCCATTACTAGATTCTTTGTTGGTATTTGAGCTAAATTAATGCAGAGATCTTTGATGGGACCTAGGAATTTGACCTCGCTGCAATAAAATGAGTACAAATCTTTGTAGGGTCTAGTTATCTCAAGGCCAAGTTTCTTCATAACAGCGTTTGGCATAAGATTATGTGATGCACCTGAATCTAACATGGCATTATGGAGGATTTCATCATGAATATTCAGACTGACATAAAATGGGGGAACACCTCCCTCCTGGGATTTACCATCTACTTCTGGCCCAATCAAAAGTTCAGGTTTATCATCTTTTAGATTTAAAATGTCAGTAATTTCTCCTATGTTCGGTACCTTTAGGACCTGAGACCTGTATACATCCTTATTTACCAATTCAGTGAGAGGATTTGAGATTTTTAATTTAGCAATTTCGTTCTCAATGATGAATGGTATCTGTATTTTTAGCAGATTTGAACAATCAGTCTTCTCAGGCACTGTTTTTGCAATAATATCAACTTGTTGACTTGTAGTGGGGATATCATCTTGAGTAGTTTTGACATGGCTGACAGCTAATTTACTAGTGTTTTTTTCTATATTATCCTTTCCTGTGATATTTACAGCCCTCTTTGAGATTTTTGCCATTTTATTGGGATCGTTTTCAGAGACCTTTTTGGCAGGGTTTTCAGTATTCTTTTTCTTGGAGTTATCAGAGTTTTTCTTTCTTCTAAGGTTATAGTGTCTATGCACCTCCATGATGGCATTCTCAAACCCTTGTTTATAATCCTCAGACTCTTTAGATTCTACTTTAGTTTGAGTCAGAGCAAAATAAACCTTGCTCTTCTTCAGTAAGGAAAACATAATCCTCTTCATTAATTCCCATTAGATTAATCTAATTTTCTTCTAATTCTTCAACTACCCCCTCTTCTTCATCAGCATAATTCTCTTGGAATGGAGGCCTAATCTGCTAGTCAGGGCCTCTTGTTCTCTCTGTATTATTTGAGGGGGGTTTCTTCTAAGGTTTTGATTTTTGTTTTGAGGAGCTGGTTGATTTTACCTAGGAATAGATCTCTCATTCAGGTTGATCCTCTCCATCATTCTCTCCATATTTCTTACTAGATTTTCAATTTTAGCATCAGATGTGGAAGGTGATGGTTCTTCCCTTATAGTAACTCTCTTCTCAGTTCTCATTCTAGCCCTCTTTGCAAGCAGGTTGGCTTCTACTCTAACTGCATCCCTCCACATTTATTCCAATTTTGCAGGGTCTCTCTCTCTGAGTTGAAAAGCCATTTCTGGATAAAAACCATTTGGGAACTTAACTAGGGCCAAGCCTTATGGGGGTTTCATGTGAGTAGGAAGTGAATTATATACACTGTTAAACCTAGTGCAGTAGTCTTGGACACTCTCTCCAGCGTTCCTCTTGATGTTTTCATATTCTGACAATATTTGAAGAGGGTTTTTCTTAACTCCCCATATATTTATGAATAGCTTGTGAAAATCATGGAGGTCATGGATACTATTAAGATTCAAGCCTTTAAACCATTTTCTCACTTCTCCTCCCAAACTTTGAGAAAAAATCCTCAACTTGAAAATTTCGTCATCTATCTCCTGAAGGTCAAAACAATCATTCATTCTATCAACATGTTGTTGAGCAGTTGCATGACCAGTCCCATCAAATTGTGGAATTTTGAACTGATAATCCTATGGAATGGATATCACAGGTGGTGGCAGCACCAATGGAGCATATCTAGCTGCCATGATTGGTGGTGGGGGAACCCAAGGGGGATCGAAAGGAGGAGGGTTGACAAGGGGAGGTGGTGGATTAAATGGGGGAAGGTGGACAATGGGTATATGTGTGGTGGTTTGGACACTCTGGTGGGGGATGTTCAAGGAAGCGGTAGGGGTTGTAGGCACACCTGGGCAGGTTGATTGAGGATGAAAAGACTTGGAAACAACAGAGGGAGTTGCTATAGTGAGAGCAAATAATTCTACAAATTGTTGAAAGTAAGCATCATCGACAGCTGAAGTGAGTCCTGCTACCAGGTCTTGAAGGGAGTCAAAGTGTTGGAGAAGTTGAAGTTCAGCTTGGGTGGATGTGGAGGCTTCCCCAATGGGACTCTGTTGTAGGATAGATGGGTAAAAAAAAATTTGGGATGTCCAATTCTGAGATTTGGTCCTAAATAAGCTTTGTTCAAAATGTAAATCAAACTGGATGTCTTGCAAGGTCACAAGGTTTCCAGGGAGGGAACTTGCTCTATGAAGGGATTTTCCACCAGTTTGACTCTCATTCGTGGGTATTTTTCTTAAGATTTTCTCTGGATTTTCGACTATTGCAGGAGGATTTGGGTTAGGGTGAGATCTCGTAAAGATTTTTCTGGGAGCCATAATTTAGACCCAGAGCACAAACAGGCTGGGTACTTACAAAAAATTTTAAAAACCAATCTTGGAAAATACTTTATCATACAATGTTTTGACTGGGGTTTCTGAGTTCGGATGAAATTTCATGCATTTCAATAAATCCCCAGTATGGTCGCCATTATGTTGTGTCTCTATAATTTATAATATTGGCAAGAATAAACTATAAAGGACAACAACAAATGACTTTGGAATCTAGGACCTAGCCTTCCTGGACTTAGAGATGGCTCTATCTATTTATGATTCAAATTTACCTTAATATTATGAGTGCTGATGTTAGGCTAGTTGTATTGATTGTTGGGATTGGTTGTCTTGATTGATTGTTTTGGTTGGATGAGCAGATCTGTTGAAACTAATCCATTAGGCTATGGAGTCATGAATAGCTGGATTGGTGCATCAACTTTTTCAAGAGCATCACAGGGAAAGCTAACTATGTTAATTGGATTTTTAAGGAAGTGTGAATTATGAGGTGGAGGAAATAGTAATGTTCAGTCATTTATCTAAAATTTATGTTTTACAATCAGATAAATAGATGCACGATAAGAAAAAACAATGGAAACATCTAACACAGAGAGGAAACACATCACCATATAACACAACTCAAGTATCATGTAAATGGTCTCTTATTATTGATTCCCAGATTCAAATTACAACGCTCCAATACAAAATGTTCTTACAATGCAGGGTCCAACCCCTGATTCTTCCAATACATGAAGTATTTAACTGAAAACTACATCTATTGCCCTATCTACTTCGGAAACCTTTCATTAATTACAACTAAGCAAAAATTAGACAAGTGTGGCCATGCAATGGCCACGAAAAAATACATTTGACAAGCACTGCTTGTGATATTAACTCTGAAATCTCTTCATGAATTCAAAAGTAAATCCAAAGTGGCTGAGGTGTTCATGAAGAGGTAATGATCAATGGCTTTGACACCTGGCTCCACCTTTTAGACCGCCTTTGCTGGATCATTAAATATGATGCGGTGCTGGAACTTTTAGTCTATCAGTGGCTATGCTAATGTGTTCACTGTACCTTTCAATCTTGGTACATGCATAATTTGGCCCACTCTTTCTTACCTTGAATTCTTGATTTAACAGGTGATTGGACGACTGTGTGGTTGGCGCGGGCCCGTTGGACAGCGACCCAACCAATTGAATGGGCAAGGGGATTTGGCGGGAGTGAATGTGATTGGATGTAGGGGACAGGTATGCGGAGACGTGGCACAACGACACGGGGTAATGGTCCTTTTAAACGGTCGGAAGGCGCGATGGTTTGGCTTGCAGCAGAAATTTTTTTCAGAGGGGGATCATGATGGCAAGTGGTAATGGAAGGGGGGGTGCGAAATGCGTTGAGCATGACACGTAGCTTCAACGGTGGTATGGAATACCATCCATTTCGGACCCCCCCCCCCTGCCCCTTCGGACATTAATGTTCATAGGTTGAGAGGGGGCCGAAAAGTTACGATGATCGTCGGATGATGAGGTGGTGTGCAGAGATGTTGGAAAGATGGCAGGGGTTTAATGTAGACGTGACATGTGATGCAACGGTGGGGTAAAGAATATATGCATGGCGGGGGTCTAGTTCAATACTTAGGATTATAGAGTTTTAATGTTTCAGGGGTTAGGATAGGGGTTAATAGGAAGTGTAAGACTTAGGATAAAATATACTATGACATAAAATATGCCATAGAGATTTTTTTTAATACATCTCACTTCTTGAACTTTAGAACACCTCCCCTGTCCTTTAATTTTTCTCCTTCGACCATAGAGGACTTGAAACTTTTAAACTGCATTTTATAGGAAAATTGCATAATTTCCTCCATTCTTTCTTCTCAGCGTATCTATCTACCCAAACTATAAATCTAACATATTTATTGTTTTTTAGGGTGCATTTAGACTTGCAGACCCTAAATCATTTTCCTTTAAATTTCTAACCATAACCTATATCCCTTATTTCTCCCATTGGTTCAGATTAAACTATTGAACCAACTTCATTTCTACCTAGTCTATTGATATATCAAGATTAAACAATTTGGCAAATCCTCATTTTCTAACCTATCAACAAAAATTCAAAATTGTACAATCATGCTTAAACTGTATGATTGAACAAACCTTTCTAAATAATAGTGTCATTTTGATTTGCAGCACTTTCAGAGTTATTCATTTTTTGTGGGGTTTTATTTTCCTTGTTTAACACCCTCTTTTCTTTCTTCTTTTTATTTTTCTATTTTTTTGGAAATGCTTTGAATATTCAATATTATGTACAATATGAAAACTTGCCAGCACGAAATACTCATTCACCTTGTGATACTGTAAATTAGAGGACTCTAACACACTACAAGATTATGAAGTTGGATTTTGTGCTGCTAATTCTTGGCCTGCTGCCCTCCATCCACTGCACTGCTGCTCTTTGTATTGTTGCCCATGCCACTACCACTAACACTACCACATCTGTATTACATCTCCCTCTCAACTTGATGCATTATGCTGCCCATAACACTGCCACTACTAACTGTTGCACTGCAACTCAGTTTCTGAGAAGTAAGCAATTGAAAGACTTCTGCCCAATTGTTTGACAGATAAGTTAGGTTGTCCTTCATCACTGAAGCTCCCTGGATGCTGATTTACGCTTTCCTCCTAGATGCATTGTCACGCTGCAACACTGCACTGCGTGAGAACAACCTCTTTGCGTTGTTGAAGTCCCATCAGCCCCTCTGCGTTGTTGCCTCCACGCTGTTGCTCCCTCTTCAGCTCTTCAGCTCCCTCTTTCGCTTCAATATGACCTTCTACAACCATCTCCTGACTAATCCTGCTACCGTCTTAAGGCTCCTGTAGCTCGTATGTGATCCAAGAGTAGGGCTGACTCAAGGATCTCGCCACTTGTTTGTAGATGCTCTATAGATCCATGTCACCCCACCTCTTCTCTCGAGGCACATGAGCACTCATGGCTGCATCATCATCAAAGCCATCTTCCTTTCCTGCTACAACCTTCGAATCAAAAGATCCTTTGTCCTTCTTCTTAGGAAAAGTGTTGGTCAAGTGTCCAAGATTGCCACAGTTAAAGCATTGGACCTTAGAAAGGTCCTTCTTCTTCTTCCCTTGCTGCTTCTTTTCCTTCGATGCAAGGGCTGCATCATCCTCATCCTCTTTTACTCTGGCTTTTCTACTTCCCCCACTGATATTTTGCCTCTTTGTGACCCTCCTAATCTCCTCTTGGCAAAGGATAGAAAACATGTCTGCCCATGATGGTAACGCTTCCCTTCCCAGAATTCTCTAGAAAAACGTGTCCCAATCTTCAGAGACTGCATTCAGGGAAGTTCTCACTAAAATCCCTTCATCTGGAGTAGCACCTATGCCAACTAGTTGATCTCGAATAGCTTGAAGCCTGAAGAGGAATGGATCTATCTCTTCACCCTTCATCATTTGGAACAACCACATCTGGTTCTCCAGAAGCATTCTTCGTTGGACAGAGCCTCCTTAGTACATCGTGTCCAAGGCTACCCATATGTCATTTGTTGTAGTCTTTCCAGCAATATGAGGTATAACGTGGTCCTTGAATCTGTCTATGATCGAATGCTTAGTCCACGCTTGATTTTATTCATACTTCTTGAGAGGATCTGCATCGGTTGGCACAACAAGAACCTTCTATGCATGATCTTTGAGACCATACTCATCCAGAACTGATAGGATTCTGGCCCTCCAGATAACATAGTTGGACATGTCATCCAATCTATCCTGATCCCTCAGTCCATATCGAGCCATCTTGCTCAGCTCTGACAAAAAAAATACTTCTCCCTCTAGATATGGGTTTCTTGGTGATTAGAAACCCTCTAGTAATTGCTTCTGCTGAAGACTGATTTCCCTCATGGAAATATTTCACCCAAACAAAAATGAACAATACTCTCTGATCCTCCTGATCAAATCTAAGATCTATTTGGCTCAGATCTACTGAGTAATTGTCTCCCTCCTGCCTTTGTTGACTTAGCTAGGTACAATTTTTCACCTGCAGAACCTCCACCCCACCAGCACTGTTGAAGATCTAAAGCACTGCTTCTAGATCTTGGAAAAAAAATTCTGCAACTGAAGAAATGACTCGATTACTTCTCATTGACTGGCCCAGCGTTGCCTCAACGCTTCTCAGAAGTGGATTGCGTAACCCCAGACTGGGTGACGCGGTGCTTACGCTGCCCTGGGAAGGGTCTGCGTAAGCCTGATGGCCTTCTGCAACTTCTACGTTGTGCTCTCCCGAATCTGTGTTCTCCTGCTGTCAAGATGCCCTTTCTGGATCTGCTGCTTCTTCTGTCACCCTGTATAAAAATATTTCTCCAGCTGATTGTTGGAGATTCAGCTTGATCCGCTATCGCTATGATACCATGTGAAAATTATACTACAGTATCATGGTTTATTTCTCCTACTTGTTTTAAATTAATACAAGTTATTTCCAAAAATTAGATTTAGAAAATACCAAAACAAACACAACTACAGTCTACACATGTAGATAATTTACTGAATAATACGCTCATCCAACAAAGTGACACATGGATTTTTGGACATAAGTCCCCAGAAAAACCCAAAGCGGGAAAATCTATGCAACAGATATGAGGGTTTATTTTTTTAAGTAGATTCTGAGTATAGTAAATATGGGTTCCAGATCTGGAAAACCTGACAACGAATAAAAGAAATCAAATCTGCAGCTAACATGTTGTTCTAGTGCCAAATATCTAGCTGATCCACACCCTCAAACGAGATTTACAAGACTCAGCCTGGATCTGGCCCTAGAAACCCCAACGCTGCCCCTGAAGCCCCGACGTCAACCTTGTTAGCCACAAAATTCCACTGCGTTGCCTAGAGAGGTACTACGTAACCCTAGAGAGGGTGACGCGAACCTTACGCTGGCCGCGAAGACCCTCTGCGTAATTTCTGAAGCCCTCTAGAGCCTTTGTGTTGTCCTGCATAGTACCTACCTAGCAGCTGCGCAACACCTGTGTAACTGATGCTTCGATTCTCTGCGTTATCCTTGTTGGTGCTCCTCTGCCTCTTACTGACTCTTGGCTCTAGGATCAAATCATCCCCTCAGCAAATACTACCCCTTGTTTTAGAAAATTCCTCCTGAAATTCTTAGCAAACCTGCCCTAGAATTCCAGATCTATTTCTTAGCACCGCAACTGTGTGTTTGTCTCCAACTGACCCTCGAGTCTTTCTCTTATACTTTTTCATTGAACCCTTCAACAATCGAGATTAAAACACTTATCAACGGCTGAGATTAAAACACCGCTTGATCTCTGTCTTTTAGAACATTGCAGCACATGTGTTAATTAATTCACTTTAATTATTTAATTTTCCTAAGTTTAGACTTAGGAAATCCATTAAAATAATTAATAATTTGAATAACTTGAACACCAGCTGAAATTTCACAAAACACTTTCTGGGTTTTGGAGTTCAAGTGTGTCCTAGCCCCTCCAAAAAATTTCAGGGCTAGAGCACACCCGATGCTACACCAACTTATACAAAATCTCAACAGTCATTGTTTTAGTGCATGTAGTATTGCCAACATTTCCTTCTCATAAATAGGTTTATGTAAATACATTTTGTTTATTGGATGAATTTCAAAAGCAATGGGTCTTCCTTCTTGCATTAAAAATGCACCAATTCCATTTCTTAAGGCATCACATTCCACAATAATAGTTTTTGTGAAGTTTGGCGTAGCTAAGACCGGTGCTTGGCACATTGCCTCTTTAAGATGTTCAAAGGCCTTAGAGCTTCTGGAGTCCTAGAAAATGCATCTTTCTTCAGTAATGATGTTAGAGGTGTCGATATTTTCCCATAATTCTTAACAAACTTGCGATAATACCCTGTTAACCCTAGAAATCCTTGAAGATGCTTTAAGGTTGTAGGGATTTTCCATTCCTAAATGGATTTAATTTTGTTAGGGTCTACCTTAACACCCTCATGAGATACAATATGATCCAAATATTCCACCCCTTGTACTCCAAAGAAACATTTGGAGGTTTTTGCATATAATTGTTTCTCCTCCAATAGTTTAAGCGCCCTGTCAACATGTTGAACATGATCTTTCGAAGACTTGTTGTAGATTAGTATATCATAAAAAAATACTAACACAAATTTTCTAAGGAAGGGTTTGAAAATGGAATTCATCAAACCTTGAAATATGGAAGGTGCATTAGTAAGTTCAAAAAGCATGACCAAAAATTCATAATGACCCTCATGAGTTCTAAATGTTGTTTTCAAAATGTCTTCAGTCTTCATTCTAATTAGATGATATCCAGAACAAAGAACTAGCTTGGTGAATTAAATTGCTCCCTATAATTCATCAATGAAGGGGATGGGAAATTTATCTTTAAAAGTGAGTTTGTTGAGTTCCCTATAATCCAGACACATATGGTATGATCCATCCTTCTTATGCACCAATAATATTGGAGCAAAGAAAGAACTTTGACTAGGTTGAATTATACCAGCCTCTAGCATTTTTGCAACCATACGTTCAATCTCACTCTTTTGAGCATAAGGATAACTGTAAGGCCTAATGTTTGGAGAAACACTTCCTAGAATCAAACGAATAGCATGATCATGCTCATGAATAGGTGGGAGTCCTTTGGGAGTCTCAAACACCTTGGAATGATTGTCCAATAATTTTTGGAGATCTGGAGAAATAGATGATTTTAATGCTTGAACCTCTAGTGAGCATAATTGTGCAACGTCTTGTTGTTGTTTCTTTAGAAGCTTTGTCATGACATTAGAACTGATTATCTTTCCCGACTTCCTTGCGATACGCCGTAATTCAACTCCCTTTCCTTCCAAAAAAAAATTCAACCTTGAAAATTAAAAACTATTGTTCCCAAAGATTGCAACCATTGTACTCCTAGTACAACATCAACACAACCCATTGGAATGGAGAGCATTGGACTATTCAATACATATTCTCCTATGGTTAGATTGATATTATGAAACTTTCCAGATAAATTTATAGTTCCTCCATTTGCAACCATCACTTGACACTCAAGTGTTGGGTATAGGAAGAAATTCAATTCCTTGGCTACTTTACAATGAATAAAATTATGGGTACTACCTGAATCAATCAACACTATTACATTTTACTTCTTGATTGTCCTTCTATATTGGGAGTTTGAGTGGTAATTCCTGCTAATGCATTACAGGATACGATCGAATCCATTTCTTCTTCCTCTACGGTTGGTTCCTAGTGTATATCCTCTTATTTTTGAAGTTTCTTGTTCATTTTCTTCCTCCTCTTCACAATCTATGTAAAATATTTTCTTCTCAACACACTTATGACCTTTAGTGTATTTTCTATCACAACTATAGCAAATCCCTTTTGCTCTTTTTTGTTACAATTGTTGTGGTGTCAACCTTGTAAGTTGTGGAAATCTAGGAGTAGCAACACTTCCATATTTATAGTTGTAAGTTGTAGGCTTCCTTGTCACCATAATTTTACTTTCAATCTTTCTTGCCAACCTGAATGCCTTCTCCAATGAATCAGGTTCCCAAAGGTGAACCTCATGTTGGATGTTACCCTTTAAAGTCCCTATGAAGACATCAATCATGTGCTCCTCTGAAATATCCTTTACCCTTATATTCAATTTTTGGAAGTCCTCAATGTGCTCCACCATTTAACCCTTTTGTTTGAGATTTATCAATTGGATAAAGAACGTGTTGCTCTTCGTATCTTCATAATGTGTTATCATTTCCTCCATAAAAATAGACAAAGTGACATTTTGTTTACAAGAGCAAAGTCATCGATAGCATACAAATGTATTGGGTTATAATTATAAACTTGCAATGCGTACCTTTTGTTTTGTTTTTCATATTATGAAGATCAAAATATTTCTCCATCTGTAGTATCCATGTTACCAGATCCTTGCCATCAAAATTCCTCGTATCGATCTTTGGAATATGGTGCATCTAAAATCCAACATTAGAGTCTATGAAATCATGATTAACATTTCTTTTGTTTTCATCATGAATTTCATCTACTACCTTTTTGCCATTATGAATCATTTCTTGTAGCAACTTTGTCAAATCTTCCTTCAAACCTTCCATGTGTGATTTTAGATCATTTTTCATGTCTTCCATGTTGTCTTTCATTTTTTCTTCTATACCATCGATCCTAGCTTCCATGCCATCCATCTTATCTTCCACGCCATTCATCTTAACTTCCACGCCATTCATCTTAGCTTCCATATCTTTCTTCAAACCATCCATTTTAGCTTCTATTTCATTTTTG
The DNA here is from genome assembly GCA_034641835.2 of Pinus albicaulis. Lineage (NCBI taxonomy): Eukaryota > Viridiplantae > Streptophyta > Pinopsida > Pinales > Pinaceae > Pinus > Pinus albicaulis. The sequence continues at coordinate 1,297,423,593 of CM076581.1, read as the reverse complement.
GTTACTTTTTGCAAGAGCGAAATTTGTTGCATTTGGTCTCGTAATTTTGATATATCATGTTGCATTTCTTCCTCTTCACGTGTCATATTAGAGCTTTCTAAGGGCTTAATGGGTTTGGAATTATTTTTAGGAGGCATTATAGAACCCAATACTGATAAAAATGCTTCAATATGCCCTTGGAATCACTTCAAACTAATTTTTTAAACAAAGGTAATGCAAATTTTTTTTAAACAAACAATTTTTTTTCTTTTAAGGAGCTCGATATTGAACCTGATGTATCTCTGTGATTTCGGATCCCCGAGATTTTAAATTCAGTCCTCTAGTAGCCCGCTCAGTCTTTTTCCAATGCCACAAGAAAGACCTTATTTGGATTATTCAAGGCAAAGTTATTCACAATCTCCCAAAATGACCTAATTATGGATTGGTTCAGTAGACCAAACTTTTACGGCATGCCACGTGTCATTGTTTAGTCTTTAAGCTCTGAAATCGATATACAATAAACTACAGTTCGTTCAATTTTGGCCACTTCTTACAGAGTTCCAATCTGATGTTTGAAAGGAAAGTTATGACGATTTTCCCATGTCCACCTGTTTGAGATGAAATTATGGACCCTGCACAAACCCTAACTTCAGATCATATCTCCAAAAATATAGCGAAACAAGATCTGAAATGTTTACACGAAGTGCCTCAGGATTATGGCTCAAATGGGTTTTTCAGCTTTTGAACCTTTGTAGAAAAAACGTTATAGTGAAAATTCCAAGATGACCTATTTGCAGCAACGAAACCTTAGAATCCAAAGCTCTGATACCAAATGTTATGAATCCAACGCACAAAATAGAAGAAAAGATAGATCAACGACTTAGAAATCAACATCTTCGACTGGACAACCTCCTTTACATTACATAAATGGACAATTCTTGGATGATACAAATCACAAAACCTCATTTCTATATACAGGAGTCCAATGGGTCATAATATAATCCTAGTCGACATAACAATAACAATGTAAGGGCACAACAATAACAATAGTAGGATTCTATGGGGCACAATAATAACAATATTGGGACTACATAGGCACAATAATAACAATAAAGGGGTTATACTAACAATAAAAATAAGAGGATACACTAGTATTATAGGGACCTAGCACGCGTGGGTTCATATTGGGGGATATATATTGAGGAAAAAATGACATAATATATTGGGAGATACATAGGGGGTAAGGGGTTTTTATATTGGCAGGGATAAAAAATGAGCTTAATGTTAATGAAAAAATATAAAGGGGTATAAAAAATGTTAATGAAAAAATGGATACCTACATTATCTAGTGAAAGTTTTTAAATTTGGAAGGTGTATTGGGTTTATATTGGTAAGGGGTTAAATAATATGATTTTTAGAGGTATTTTCCAATATGTATTCAAATTAATGGTGTTGTTTAATATGCCATGATCACACATGATATGTCAGAGGTTCACTGAGTGAAGCCCCCGTGGATAAAACAAAAAATGAACAATAACAAGATAAATAATTATATTAATAAGATTGACGAGGACTCCAATCCTCTATAAAACAGATCAAGTACAATAATGTTCAGGGATCCAACCCTAGATGAAGACACCAATCTTCAATCCACCAGGCTCCAACGTTTACTTTTCCAAGCTCCAACTTGGACTTCAAAAGGCTTCAACCTCTAGAGCTCCAACCCTATTCATTGGTCCAAACTCCAACCTATTCTTCTTGAGGACCCTTATCCTTTAGGGCACCAACCCTCTTTTTTGGCACAGACTCCATACTAATTTGTTTTAGGACACCTATCCTCTAGGGCACCAACCCTACCAATCTACTTTAGCTCTTTAATGTAGGTCGAATGGTTCTTCAAGGCCTCCCAAAAACTTTTGCAATAAGCCTTGACAATATCTTCAAATCAACCTTCAACAAATTCCCTTGCTTATTTCATCATTGACAACTTTATGATTCTTAGAAGGTGTCTCCACAACTCTTCATGTCACCCAAACAATATTCTTCAAGGTCACATCATGAGGGCTTCAATCATGCATCAAGGTCCCCAAGAATGCCTCCAATATCAACTTCAACATGTCATCACAAGATCTTCAATAATACTTCAAGGTGTCTTCAATGAGTTTCTCCAAGAGTTTCCAATCAATACTCCTCAAAGTATGCTCCAAATCTGATCTTCAACAAGTTCAAGTCTTCAAGATAATGCTCCAATACAAATATTCAAACAATACTTAAAGAAGGTCTTCCAAAGTGATGTTTCAACTGCTTCAAGGTACTCTCCAAGATCAGATACACAATTTTTCTCTCAAGTCTGCACAACAATCTTCCAACAAGGCTACTTCACAAAGTGTCTCCAAAGATACTTTCACGAGCTTGTATAGTAGTCAATAGCTCCTCTAGGTCTGCTTCAAAATAGGCTTCAAGGATTTTTCCAAGAGTCCAAGTTTTTCACAAGAGAAGGTCTCAAAGTCTGCGCCCAGGGCAATTCAGAATTATGTCTTCAAATGATGCTTCAAGACTTCGAGCTTGCTTCAAAACTGCTCTCACAATGTTGCTCCACACCTTAACAATGCTTCAATAGACCTACTTCAACAAGACTTAAAAATATGCCTTCAAAATATGCTTTGTTTCAATCTACTCAAAGTTTGCATCTTTTGGTTCGAAGTGTGCAATAATCCAAGGTCTGAAGAGGTTGTAATTACCCCAAGGTCTTTAACAGAAGATGGGTCCAAAATCTGCAACACAAATTCTGAAATAAGATAAGGTCTGCAACTTTAGGGAGCTAATCCAAGCCTTGTGCCTAACAAATCTGAATTTTGTAGCTTTATGTCTGAAGTAGATACACCCACAGGTGCAAATTTGATATAGGTCTGCTATTTTCCGAATTTTGCAACAATAGACAGGGTTGAGGTATTGCAGGTCTGAAATAGTTGCAAGTCTGAATCAGGTTTCAGGAGGCCAAGGTCAAGGTTTGTTAACTACTTTTCCACTGGGCTGAATACAACGATTGTTATAGATGAGTTGCAAGTTTGTAATGGATGTCATTGCAGTCCAAAGTCTGCAAAAGTAGCAGGGCTGAGCCACAAATTTCCAAAAAAATTGCTACCCAAAATATGTCTGAATATGTCTTTGTCCTCCTTGCTTCTTTATTTTGCTTCTGCTTGTCTTCACCGAATTCTTTGAAGTGAATTTTTCTTGCTCTAATCTGAACTAGACAGACGTATATTTATACTTGTTTGCACTTGTGCGAAGGGACATGTCTATGACTTAATGAGCCTACATGAGTTGGTTGGCAGCCATGGTTAATGTGACATATATTGCATTCAAAAATTAATATCTCTATAATGACAGGGACTTAGGAGACAAGCTTATGTTCGTTGGATAGGTGAAAATGTCCTCTATAAGTTGGTGGAAAAATTATTTTAATATGATGTCTCGAATGATAAGAAATATATTGACAGTCCTAGAATATAGGACAAACCTTAGGATTTTGGAATAATTTTCTAGATAAGGTTTTGTAAGGATTTTTCATACATTAAAGCATTAGGACTAGGGTATTAGAGTTAGGGCAAGGTATCATCATCATGAATTATGGTTAGGGCTTCTTTATCAAGAGCAAGGACATATCTAAGGATTCTTAGGATATCTTTAGGGTATTATGTATATGGGGTAGAGTTATAGGTAGGGTTTCATTAGGACAAGAACTTGAGATGCATGGTCATATAACAAATCTTAGGGCATCATGTAGTGACAAGGACCGAGGTTTCTATCATCTTAAGGTTTCATGGGAATCATCCATCATACTAATGGACACCATCCATTGTGCCACTAACTGCATTTAGGATTTCAATAACCATTAGGGTTTGCATTTAAGGTTTTCTTCATTATAGGGCTTCTTGTAAACTAGGGCATCAAATAGGTTTTAGCTTCAACAATGCCATATTGACATCAATGATAACTTTGACTAACAATATACCACTTGTTGGGAATCACGATTGTCATTAGACCAAAACCCGCAGGTGTTACTCAATAATCGCATCGTTGGAGGGATCCATGAAAGGTTGTTAGTCCATGTCGTGAAACACACAGGAACTGTTGGCTTATCCAATGTCCAACAATCTCCCCCCAATGCAAGTCGAGCGTGTATCAAACTCGTGACCTACTTTTTTATACCACTTGTTGGGAATCATGATTGTCGTTATACCAAAACCCGCAAATGTTAATCAATGATCGCATCACCAGAGATAAGGATCCACGAGAGGTGGTTAGTCCATGTCACAAAACACACAGGGAGCGTTCGTCTATCCAATGTCCAACATGTAGCTTCACCAATGGAAACTATCAAACTCTTCCAAGAATTCAAAATACTACAAAGAAAAGGCTATGCATCACTTATCTTCGATTAATTTGTCACCAATGGTCGAGAAGGTTGAGCAAGGCATTGGAGGCATTAAGGTGATATATAACCCTATCACCATCCTTCATCTTTAGAGCATATAGCTTATTCCATGGGAATATCAAATTCATGAGGAGTTTACCCTGATACAATGAGTCAAGCTTATCTCAAAGCTTCTTTATTGTAGCTTCCCCTAACACATCCATTAACATAGAATTTAATATATTAAGACCAAGCAAGGTCATGGCCTTATCACTCATCTTGCCCCAGTCCTCCTCCTTCACGATGTCATACTTTGTGCCCATACTGATTTCTACTCCCTTTCAATAAGCAGATATTCCATCTTCAACCTCCACAAATGGAAGTTGTGACCATAGAATTTCTCAATCTCTAAATGTCTAGATGCCATTTCTCCTAACACATATATCTTCCTAGCCTCTCATTGAAGCTAGCTACGTCAAAATAATATCACTACTACAACACTGACAACATTGTCCAACTTGAACTGCTTTACCGAGACAATGAGAGATTTCTTTAGCTTTCTGATCAACACCTCAAAACAAGGCCTCAACAACACGAGATTTGGCAAACCAAGCTTCTTCAACTTGGTAACAAAGATGTCCCTTTTAAGCCAACAACCACTTGATAATAAATCGTTTTACCTAAAGAGCAACCTATAGCAATTAGAGAAGAATCTACAGCAGAAAAATTGTCAACAAAAATAGGAAATTCAAAATATTAAAAACCATAACAAAGAAGTACATAAAGCAACATAAACAAAATATTAAAAACCATTACAAAGAAGTACATAAAGCAACAAGGAAATTTTAAATTTTTTTTTTAATACAGAGGGAACAGATGATTGTTCACATTTTCTTTTATAAATGTAGCCGCTAAAATCAGAAATACAATTGGGAAACAACTTTGCTTCTGAAGCACAAGAATGCAAGTCAGAGATTTCTTGACACATTTCATATACAATGGAAACTGCTCGTTACACAGATAATGTAACTGGGCATCTCCTAACACTGGAAAGAAACTCAACACACACTGTTATTGTTTTGTGAATCATAAACATAATTTAAACATCAAAGAAGAAATTCACCTCTACATTTGCATTCTCTGTTGTATCAGAGAATCTCGCAATCAAGCCATTCGCTGAGATGAAAAACTGGATCAACTGAAGAAAAATCACAAACAGAAGTTCCGCTACATTTTGCTGCATCAAATACTCTTTGAAGATTAGTAAAACTGCACACAATTTGTCTACATTCAGCAATCACAGACTTCAGATCTGTTAACCTTTTTTTTTCTGATATATCAAAAGGAAAACTCCAAGCTCTTTATCTCTGGAACTCCAGCTCTTAGTCTGTTTGAAGAGGAAGTAACTCATCATTGGCCAGCCCAATAAACAAGAAGACATGGATCATGCTCCAACGGACCAAAATAAATATGCTTTTTCAACAACAGTTACTCCATGACTTGTATTAATTACACACACCTTTCAAGCTGTTGCTGCTAAAAGTGAAAGTGGTGATGTTCTATCTGGTGTGAAAACTAGCCTACCATCTGGGCTTCTGTTAGGATGTGAGATAGTAATAGATGAACCATGCTTGTATGAAGAAAATGAAACAATGAATTCATCAAGATGTTCAGTTCTTGTAGGTGTGTCTGCCGAAGGAGGTTCAGAAGGTGGCACAGGAGGTGTTTTATCGCCTGCAAGCATTTGCACTACTTCTCTCATACTAGGTCGAGCTTCGGGATGAGGATGGGAACAGAGCAAACCTAGTTCAAGAACGAGCCCAACTTCTTCAACAGGGTACTCATTAAGAAGTCTAGGATCAACTGCTTGCAAAAGCATTCCCTTCGAATGTAACTCTCGAACCCAGTCAACCAAGATCAATTCTTCGGGAGACATCTTCGGCTCAATGGGTCTTCTACCACAAGCTACTTCAAGCAATAAAGCCCCAAATCCAAACACATCAGTGCTTGTTGTGGCCTTACCAGTGCGAGGAAGCTCTGGAGCAAGGTACCCAATAGTTCCAACTACATGGGTGGTGTGAGGATTTGAACCATGTTCATATAAACGAGCAAGCCCAAAGTCTCCTAACCTGCCATTCAAATCTGCATCTAATAATACGTTGCTTGCTTTGACATCTCTATGGATTACTGCCTGCTCCCATTCTTCATGAAGATAAAGCAAAGCCGAAGCAACCCCTTTCAAAATTGTATACCTCTGCGGCCAAGTCAACATATTCTGTGTGCTCTCAAACAAGATCTTGTCAAGGCTACCATTTGGCATATAATCATAGGCAAGCAGAAGCTCTTTCTTATACCTACACCAACCTTGAAGCTGAACTAAGTTCCTGTGCCTCAGCCGGCCAATGCTTGCAATCTCTGCAACGAATTCCCTCAACCCTTGCTTGGATTCATGCGAAACCCGCTTCACTGCAACTTCCCGACCAGTGCTGGGAATAACGCCCTTATAAACCCTGCCAAAACCTCCAAACCCCAGCAGCTGTTTGTCCCTAAATCCCTTTGTGGCGACTTTAAGTTCACTGTAGGGGAATCTATGAGGACCATATTCAAGCTCCCATTCTTCAATCACCTCGCTCTGTCGAATCCACCTAATAAGGTAAACTGCTGCCAGAATTGCAACAACCGTGATACTTGCAGCAGCTATGGATACCCCAAATATGAACCTTCTAGTTTTCACCATAGAATTTGCAGATGTAATCTGAGGAAGTTTTGAGAGTTCAAGGTCCTGTGCAGGCCCATTCATCCTGAAACTCCATCCCAGAACACGATGAGCACTAGAAAGCAGCCCTGTGGATGCTGAAAACCCCACATACATATAATCAAGAAGGACATCCGAGAGCTTAAAATGAATAGATATCAATGGGAGATCAGGCTTGGGCATCCCCCCTGGCACAACACTTACATTAAGCCTATTCTCCGCACCATCAAAATCTATCCAGCACTGAATGTTCTTCTGAGCTTTCAGATTAAATCCCTGAACTGTCCCATTACCAGTTCTGTACCCAGCTGTTGTAGACATATCCGATATCAGACTGTTGATATCGATACCCACATGGTTATCATCAATATCCCCAAACTCAAAATCCTTAGCAGTATCGAACTCCACCGCAAATATATGATTATAATCTTTCCCATTGCTGGAAGCATTGAAGAGGCCGAGGTACTGGCTGGTCAAAGTTCTCTGAAATCCCTTAAATGGGGACAACAGAAAGGCCATACCGTGGCCTCCAAGAGTCGGGTAGCGTGGGACAATGGACATAACGAAAGTGGTACTGAAAGAAAGAGTGGAATTATTCGAAGAATTCTTGAAGTGTAAAGGAAACGGATAAAGAGCATGACCCAACATCAACTGTGTCACGTTTGTAAGTTCTAAGATTCCCGCAGGATTGATGTTCGCCATTCCATCCAGGCTAAGATTGCTGTTTCTGAATCCATTGAAAACAAAATTGTCGAATTCGGCCAATGAAAAAACAGAATTCAAGTAAAGAAAACAGAGCCATGAAAACATCAAGGGTATTCGATGCAACGGTTTTGCTAGATGAGATACAGGATGGTGGAGATAAGCCATTGCCAGTTTGACAGTAAAAAGAATGTCCCAATACTCGGCGTGTGCGCATTCTATTTATTGAGTTGAGTTTATTTGTTACCTTCGTAATCTCTTACTTGGGTTATCTAATAACCATGGTAAGATCTAGGGACGACTTTACTCAGGGTCCGGCTGAGCTATTTATTATTTCAATTCAATTAATGTTTATTATTTCAATTCAATTACTGTTTATCGTCAAGTCTTTTACCGTGACCATTACTTCGTCAAGTCTTTTTATTATTTCAATTCAATTAATGTTTACCGTGACCAAAACTTCGTCAAGTCTTTTTACTATTTCAATTAAATTAATGTTTACCGTCACCATAACTTCAAGTCTTTTTATTATTTCAGTTCAATTAATGTTTACCGTGACCATAACTTCAAGTCCTTTTATTATTTCAACTCAATTAATGATTACGGTGACTTTAACTTCAAGTCTTTTTATTGATTAATGTTTATTGTCATCATAAAATTATGATTGTTTTAAGTTTTTAATGTTGGAACTTGTGGAAATTTTGAAGTGAAATTTTGATTTGGATTATTTAAACTGATTTTTTTTACTGTATATATAAATTCAGTGTTCTGAAAAACTTCTAAAACATTTTAATTATGCAGTGATTACATATCAAATTTATAATTTCAATAAATTTCTGCCAAATTTTAAAAATATTTGATAAAAAATATCCAAAAAAATCACAATAAAAACAATTCATTTTCTATTATTTATCATATCTTCTTACTTAGAAAATATATCTTACTTCTCCCTCCCGTAACAATTTTATTATATTTTATATTTAAAAAATGGTAGGAAAATATATATCTTCTTACTTAGAAAATATATCTTACTTCTCCTTATTATATTTTATATTTAAAAAATGGTAGGAAAATAAAAACAATGAACTCTAAATGGATTCTACAAAATGCCTTAAAAAGTTTATTTCTTTGTAAAAAACCATTTCCCACCAATCGTTAAGCTAATCAAAAAGTTTATTTCTTTGTAAAAAACCATTTCCCACCAATCGTTAAGCTAATCACATTTTAAATGATATTTTTAAAATAACGCAACCACAAAGCATACAAGGTTACACAAAGTTACACTCGATACATTTTCAAATGCTAATGCTACTAATACAAGTGTAATTGTTTTACAACTTGAAAAAAAAAAAGAGCTAATAAATGAACTTTAATAAATTGATTAATGATTAATTTTGACATTGACATTCTTTCGATATGATTTTATTCTCACATATTAATATATATTAATATGTTCAAAATTAATGTTTTATAAATTTAAAGAAAAGTAATTTGCAATAATCTGGAGTTGCATCTAGTATGCTAGTAAATGAAGGTAAATCACACATATTTAATCACACATATAATAAATGAAGGTAAATCACACATATTTTACTCATTAGGTGATTTGGGGAGATTATTGAGATTGTAAAGTTATTTAATTTTTATTCTCGGCTTTTATGTGATGGCCTTACATATCTCGGATTTAGATTCAAGCCTAATAACTACAAAAATGCAGATTAGCTTTGGATAATTGACAAATTTAGGTGCAGACTTAATGGATGGTCGCATCAATGCTTGTCCCCTGGGGAACATACATATTGGCACAAGCAGTTCTACAATAGTTGATTGTATAATGGGCACACTTATAAATCCTCCCTTTGATCATTATTAACGAAATTAAATACATTATAGTGCATTCTATATGGGCGGCAAGGGAAGAAAATAAGAAATATCATCTCACAAAATGGGAAAGCATTATTATCCCAAAGGATCATGGTGGTTGGGGTCTATTAGATATAATAATATTTGGCTGGGCACTTCTTATAAAATCCCTATGGTGTGGACTATTCAAAGGATGGCATTTGGAGGGACATTATTTCCACTAAATAACTACAAAAGAAAACGGTTGAAGACTCGATCAGATCGGGATCACTAGGGTGCACCTCTGGATCATAAATCTGGAGAAGCTTCCAAAAAGTGAAGGATTTATTTTTTTAGAGAATATGTTGGACATTTGGTAGGGGGGATCAAATAATTATTGATATTGATAGCGTTAAGGAAGTGGTTTTTGCACATCATTTGAATGGGGAATTGTTGCAACGTTTACATGCTCGAGGCATTTTCCTGTTAGAACAGATTTGGTAGATGGAACGAGAGTTTTCCTATTTGGAAACGGGTGGGAAATGGGCCTGTAGGTAAATATTCTACGAAATGGGAAGCATTTATTTAGTCACTAAGATTAGCGAGCCTTTGCAGAACAAAGGAGGGGGACATCATCACTTGGGGTAGGAAGTTGCAGGCAAATATGGTGGAGGTGGAAGACACTTACAGGTATCTTATCCTCACTACCCATGCTCTTCATCATACTTTCTGGTTCTATAAGGTTTGTAAACTTGACGTCCCTATTAAGATCAGTCTATTCATCTGGTTGGTTTGGAGGAACAAGAACCTCACCAGGGCCCGAATCTATGTCAAAGGGGATTTCATGGGTCGGGGAGATGCCATCTCTGCAGGAATACATCTGAAAACAATTTTCATGTGCTCTTTGAATGCCCGATCACTATCGTGGTCTGGAATGGAATATTATTTTCTTTGAATCTTCCTTGCAGATGGTTTGGACACATAGAAGAATGTCTCCAATGGTGGTTGTTGTGGGGAGACAAGAATATGGCTACTCCTTTTCTTACTATTTCGGAAATATGGTGTGTCAAGAATGGACACATATTTGAGGGCATTCCAATCATTTCTCATCGAATCATTCATAAAATCTTACTACGGATGGAGAATATCAAGACTCCCAATCGACCCATCCGAGATCGTTCACACATATCTCTTTCACACCCCTTGCACTTCCTGATGAGCTTCTTTGATGGTGTTGAATAACGAAATCAATGTGGTTATTGTGTATGCCTTCGTATGGACTAGAATTTCCATTACAAGATACACTGGAATGGAGGACCAGGGACAAACATAAGGGCTGAAGTCTTGGCTCTCTGGGGACTGTTAGGGTCCTATAATAATAGGGATCATAATTTTGAATTGGCTATGTTTAGTCTTGTAATATTGTATGTACCTTTGAATTTCTGCAAATGTTTTCCATATTAAAAAATGAATAGAGGGTATGTCCTAAAAGAATAATCAAAGGACCAAAAGTAAGAAAAGATCAAAAAAGATATAAAATATGAACCCCACAAAAAGAAACAAAAATAAATTCTGAAAGTGTTGCACATTCAAATGCCACTACCCTTAGCTTACTTTACTTTTGCAAATAAAATTGTGTGCAGCTTGTTCAAATGCCACAATTCATGATGATCATACAATCTAATCTTGATCATTCATGCATTAAAATGCTATGTTATGGTAGTTATTGAATAAAGATCTAACCAAACCATTTAATCTTGGCAGATCAGTAGTTAGGTAGAGAATAAAAATGAGCTCATAATTTTAGCTGGAGCCATTGGAAGATATAAGGTTAGAAATAAGTCAGTTTGCTTATCAAAAGAAAGTAAAAAGGGTCAGCAAGCTCAAATGCACCCAATGAAAGAAAGGAAAAATTTTAGCATAAATAAAAGGGTAGGTAGAATACTATTCAAAGTTATATAACCATCATTATGCTTATCCCTTAAAAAGAGAAATTCATTTATTAAATCTTTGTCCCCTTTTTCCCCTTTGAAAATTCCCTTTCCCTTGCTGGTCATGCTAAAAATTGTTTCACTGATGGTAGCACTACTCAATAATACTTCACTCTCCTTCAAAGAACCATATTTGCTGACTCACTCCCATCTCTCTTTGAGCATAATGACACCTATCAAAATGATTTTTTTCATCATGATTTGTCTCAGTCAAAATCAGTCATGAAGATCAGGTCTTAAAAATCTCATTAGGTCATTAGGGTTTTGTTTTTTCAAGGTAATTACTCCATCCAAATAAAGTCAGCAAGCATATGAGAGTGACTCAAATAAATTTTATCTTCCTTTATAGAATATCATTACTTTGTAACTATTTTATTATTCAAGTTGTAAATATTTCAATGATTTTTATATCAAAATGCTATTTTGATATAAAATCAAATATGTAAATTATTTTTATTTTTCAAATGTAATTTATGTTTTTATATGTAATAAGCTTTTCCCTAGCTGTCAATTCAATCATTCTTTCCAAACTGAAAGCCAAGAAAGCCAAGCTCCATTAGCTAAATCAAACTTCAAAGCAAAAAGTCAAAAGGTCAAAGAGTATCAGAGCTAAAGTTTGAGAAGAAAAGTAAACATAAGGAAAGTGGGTAATTCAAATTATAAATTTAATCCACTAGAGTATAAAGCCATGCAAAACCTCAAAGCAAAGCCTATTTGTTTCATTCATCCTTTAGCAATCCTCAACAAGGGAGAAATTCTCATTTTCAGTGAGCAAACAAGCAAATTTCTCGGGTCGATGCGCGTTTAAGACGGTCGCTGTGTGTTTGAGGGAGACGTTGCGCATTTGAGGGAAGTTGTTGTGCGTTTGCTTGAATTTCTTAGACCATTTCATCTGGAAACTGTGCATTTGGAAGTGGTCACAGCACGCTTGCCATGGTTGCTGAGCATTTGCTACAGACGCTGCGCATTTGCTCAGGAAGACAGAAAACCATCTTACAACCTCCTACTTCATCAGCAAATGCCAGATCTCTGCATGGGTTTTCTTCAAAGCTCCATTAATCAGTGAGTAAACCTTATAATCATCTCATTGATATATTTTGTGCCTTATAAATAATTTGAAGCGTTTCTTAAGGAAGAAACTCTAGTTCTCATTTCAAACCTAATATCTAAACAATTATATATTTCCTTTCCCATTCCCATAATATATTTTTCCATATCCCCATTCCCTAAAGGCAATACCATTCCTAATATCCCTAAATCCTAGGGTTTTCACTAACCTAGGTTCCCTTCACATTCCCATTCCCTCCATTTCATTTCATCACCCTAGGGTTTCTACTTCAAATATGGTTGAAGAGGAGAACCGAGGTACTAGTGAGGAACAGATACCGAAGAAAAAGCCACATAAAAAAGGAGTGAAAGTCATTATACTTGAACCAGTAACCACTAGAGAGCTTATAGCATCTCCCCTCACCGTGTCAGGTTTCAAGCATGTGGTTTGTTTTGAATTTTGTGAGAAAGTGCAGAAGATCTTGTATCATCCTATGTTAACAAGATTGTTCATTTCCAATATTCATGACAGACAGGTCACTCTTGCCGGGGTTAATTTCACTACGTCCACTAATATCATTTTTGCTGCTACAGGGATTCCAAATGTAGGATAAAAATGGTTTAAACAAGGAAACCTCGATCATTGCTACTATGAGCCATACCTTAAACCAAGATACAAGGATGACAAAAAGACAATTTTTCCTTTTTCTCATCTCCTTAATGGATATGTCCCCATGATGAAAATCATTATTAAATACTTCACCTGTGAGGGGAGGTTTTCTAGACTCTATTCTTATCATATCTGGCTCCTCATGCACTTCACTAGAGTCAGAATGCTTCACATACCCTATTATCTCTCCCGCAACATTGACAAAATGGCATATATTTCCCAAAAGAGAGATTATGGTCATCAAATGCAGAGTCTTTTCCACCACGTCCTCATCAAAATGATAGTCATGCATCAGCTTTATCAAATGAACATTCCATGGGACACCTTCATATCAAATGATATTTTTACCACCCCACCTAGTCAGCATGGCCAGAATTCCCCTTCAACATCTCATCCTCCTACATCTATCCCTTAATCTCAACCCGTTTTTAATACATCATTACCAAGTCAGCTTCATTCATCTCATTAAGCTCATATTGAGCCTTCTTCTTCACCTTTATGTAACCCTACATCACCATCACATCATGATTCAGAATCATCAAGCAATGAGGAAGATATTGAGGTAACATGGGCTACTTTGGTTGAAGTTGAGTCATCTCCAAAAACTTACCAAAGAGGCTATTGGCATGTGTTTGCTGCACTTGGAGTGAAAGGGGCCATGCCTTCTTCATCAAAACAACAAGTAAATAAAGGTAAGGAAAAGGTAATAGAGCCAAACATTGATGATGAGGAGGGAAAAAATGAAACAGTGCAAGAGTTTCAATTGATTGACCTAGATTAGGAAGATGAAGACAAAATCACCAATGCAATAATTAAAGGAAAATAGGCAAAGATTAGTGAACTTGAGACTAATATTGAGAGGGCCAATTATGTGATTGAATTCCTTGAGCAAGAAAACTAGCAACTGAAGACCAAGCAGGCCATCAATGAGGTGAAGTGTATCAAAGCACAAAGAGAGGAAAAAAAATCTAAATCCTTGCTTGAGGAAACATTGGAAAGGTTTGGTGAACCTGATGATGAGGAGTATCAGCCTCCAAGACAGAGACCAAGGACTAGAGGGCTGAAAAGAGCTCTAGCCCTAGAGAAACAACGGGAAGTTGGCCTAGCAGCCCAGCTCACACCAATTGAAAAGCTTGCCCTAGAAATCAACAAGGATGGGGAACCATGGCTTGATAGAGCCAATTTTCATTTGGAGAAGTTGCTAGAGAAGGCCAACAAGGACAATGACATTCAGATAAAGATAGCAAAACATTATTCCATGAGGAACAAAATTGCAAGGACCAAGCTCAAAAGAGCCCATGTGAAAATTCAAGCTTTGACCATGCAAGAAGAAAAAGAGAAATTAGATATACTTGTTGAGGTGTCACTCCATGCCTCAAGCACTTTATGATCAAGTACCCTCAAAATTTTGACAAGTTTTGGCACACTTTGCACTTTTGTTCATTTCTGTGTTTTTAAGTATTTTTGCACAATTTTTTTTTTCCAAAGGCGCAACGACCTGGACGCTACACTCTTTTTTGGGGCCTCCAAATGACAAACGACCACCACCAGCGGGTTGATATTGATAAGGACATCAACCCTAGCAAGTTTCAGAGTTTTTGGAGGAGTAGTGGTTCATCAAAAGTGCCAAAAACCATTAAAATTTCATGTTTCTACCTCTAAATCTACCTGGTCGCTGTGCATTCACCAGTCTTGGGAAAACAGGTTTTTGACAAAGCAAATGAGCACCATTTTGTAAACTGGAGGTATTTTTTGAAAATATAATCAAAGGGATTTCCAATGAGCTATCATGGAGCTGATTTGAACAAAGGGAGGGCACTCAAAATCTGCCTTGAACAAAGGTCAATTTTTCTGCCTAGACGCTGCGCATTTGACAGGGAAATTGCATTTTATACAGCCTTCAACATATTTTTGAGTTTCACTGCAGTTTGACTTTTTACCTTGGGAAATGAGAAATTACTTATGTAAATGGTCAATATGAATGTAAATATCATGTTTTTACTTTTATCTAGGGTAAATACATTAGGTAAGTCAATCCGTTGAAGTGTAATGAATCAGTTCAATAGAGATAGGAATGGGTCACTTCTCTCATCCTACACTCTACCTATCAATTTAGCTTTTTATGTAATATCTCCCTCATCTCAAGAATTTGACCCCTATGAATTAATGAAGGTGGTTTTGAAGCCTATTTAGCTCAGATCTTCAGATGAATCAAGAGTCGGTCAAGTGTGGACTACTGAACATTTTGTTAGCTGACTGATCTCTTGCCAAAGGGTTACTGTACCAATTTCCAGTGTACAGACTGAACTAGTAATAAAGAAACTTCTTTACATGATTCATGTGATGAGCCATCTCAGTGAAGTATAAATTTCAATTGTTCATTTTATTTCTTTAAGTATTCCATAAACTTATATGTGTTCTGAATTTGAATGTTATAAAAGGAGTTTTACTATAGAATTTGTTTAAATTACACCTGATTTTAACTGTTATGCAATTCTATGTTTTCTTCTTATATCCGATTTAGAGAATTCTTAATTGCCCTCTGATCCCAATTGACCCCTTCATCCTTCTTCATTATCTGGTTTAAGGAATTCTTAATTGTTCCTTGATCCTGATTGAAAAATCACTTCACCATTCAGCCTTAGGACTAATATTGCTCACCTATCTTGCCCTGTAACATTTTCCTTATAATCTGATTCAGTTATGTTTCAAAGCACATTGACTCCATAGCCCCATGGATAGTCGATAAGCACCTATTCATCTAAATCATTAATTCCACCAACCAATCAAAACCAATTAAAAACCAACCCAACAAATCGTACATAACTAGCCCAAAATCTATTAAACAAACAAAGCTAAATCATTAAGAGAGCCCTATCTGAGTATTAGGAAGGCTAGATCCTAATCTCCAAAAGTTGTTGATAGTTACCTCTAATATTTCTTTTAAAGACAAGAACAACCTTTGGAAATTTCAGAGTGATAACATATTGGCGACCATACTAGGGAAACCAGTCCCTAATTTAAACATATCTTAAAAGAAATAATTATTCTCATTTTTTGCAATAAGATTTGAAAAGGTTGTTTGAATTTATCATAGAAAATTTAAATTCTGGATTCTAAAAGAACATATTATACTAGGGCTCATCCTAATCCACAACCTGTTACAATTATTGATGATCCTTACATAATTTTAAGAAAACCTAGAAAAGTAGAGAATCAAGGAAGTAGTAATCAGTTAGTCAAAGCAAATTCACTTCCTAAGGAGTTATCAAGCATTGAGGATATTCAATTTGATTTATCATTTGAGCATTCTTTATTTCATACCAAATTTTTAAAACTCAGTCCATGATACTATAATAAACCCCAATTTTATTCAATTTATTGAATCAAAGAAGGGTACTATACAACTTGATTTATATCAACAGGTTCTAGATAATTTTGACAAACTTGATGCTTTAACCTCAACTTTGATAAAATATATAGACGAAGCCTTTTTTCAATAGTCATTTGAATTAGCTACCCTAATTGCTGCTACCCCTAAGCACTCTACAGTATCTTTAGAAACTGCAAATACAACTCCATTTAGTACCACCTCATCTATAATCTCCACCACATTTCATTCCACAAAACCATTCATACCTAAAATTCCTCTCCAACCTAAAGTTTCAAGTCCATATTCAAACACCATTACTTTACCTCCTAGTCAAGCTAAGGTCTTAGCCATGGTAGCCAGATTTCCCCCTTTGGTCATACAGGCCCCTTTACATGCCATGCCACAAGATTACCAGAGTAAAAAATTTTAGTTTAATGGTACTGGTCAGTATACTGCTCAAAAACATGTAGATAAAATGAAAAACTTTTTTGAATTGCATGAAATTGATGAAGTAGATGTACAAATGAGATTATTTGCACAAACACTAGCAGGAGATTTTAAAAAAAATGTTTAAATCTTTACCTATTGTTTATATTGTTGATTTAGATGCTTTCCACCGATTGTTTATCAGTAGATGAGAAAGAAAGAAAAACCCTCTTCAGATATTATCTGAATATGAGAACATTAGAAGAGCTCCTAATGAATCTGTCCAGGATTACTATATTAGGTTTAACAACATTTATAATGCAATTCCAGCGAATATCAAACCTCCACCAGACTTAGCCCTAATTAGATTTCCATATGGTTTTGACACTGATATGTCCTATCAATTAAGAGAAAGAAACCCTGAAACTTTAGAACAGATGCAGAGTAATGTAGTTAGTGTAGAAGCTAACTTACTAGCTAAAAGAGCAAGGATGAGGAATGAAAGGAAAGTGACCATTAAGGAAGAACCATCCACTTCAGATATTAAGATAGATAGTTTATCTAAAATTCTAGAAAGACTAATGGATAGATTAGAGAACATGGAAAGAAAACCTCAGTGGGAAAATCAACAAGGTCCCCAAATTAGAAACCTTAACTTTAGGAAAAATTCCAATACTAGTAAATCAAGAGAAGTTGTACCTGATCAATAGATTAGACCACCTTTCGAAGAAAATTATGTTGAAAGTTCACAACAATATGAAGAAGACCAGGACAACCAGATAAACTTGATGGGAATAAATAATGAGGATGCCATTTTTCTCACCCATGAAGAACAAGAGTTGTACATGTTACAAAAATTACAATTGGAGTCTGGAGAGTCCTTTGACTACAAACAAGGCTATGAATCTACTATCTACAAAGTTCATAAATAATATAGCCTTAGAAGCAAAAATAACACAAAGGTTCCTATTAAGAAATCAGTCCAAACCCAAACTAAGAAAACAATAGAAGCTCTTGTGACCAAATTTCTACAAATTCTCCCTAGAGAAACTTAGAAAACTTCCACCCCAAAGATTGTAGACATCACATCAACTGCTACTCAAACCATTCCAGACAAAGAAATTGAAAACAAAACAGTTGACACACAAATTGAATTACTAAGTGTTGATAAAGAAGACAAAACCACACAAACCACAATTGGTAAAAATGAAATGATTAAACTAGACAAAACTCAAATGCCATTCAATATCAAAAGTGAGATAGGAAAATTGAAAATACCAGTTCCTTTAATAGAGCTGGTGAAAAATGACTCGTACAAGGCACAAATTACTAAAACATTAAGCATAGCTAAAGGTGGAGATGTTGTCAACCTTAATGGTGATAAACCTGAGTTATTATTTGGTCCTGAAGTAGATGGAACACATTAACAAGGGGGTGTCCTTCCATTCTATATTAGCTTAAACATTCATGATAAAATCTTACATAATGCTATGTTAGATTCAGGAGCATCTCATAACTTAATGCCTAAATAAATCATGGAAAAATTAAACTTAGACATCACCATACCATACAAGGACTTGTTCTCCTTTGATTCTAGTCAAGTCAAATGCCTTGGCCTGATAAAAGATCTGTGTGTAACTCTAGTCCAGTGCCCAGCAAAGAGTATTGTCATGGACATCGTAGTTGTTGATAGCCCTCCCAAATATGGTATGTTACTATCTCTCTCACGAGGAGAAAATTTACAGGGATCACTACAATTAGACATGTCATATGCTACCATTTCTATGTTTGGTCAGCAAAGGAAGCTATATAGAGAAACTTTGATGAAATACATGGTAAGTTGTTTAGAAAGACCACAAAATTTCCCTATCTATTCCATGCATTTTGATCTGGACTCATTTATCTTATGTAATTCATACAATGACAAAGATAAAATCACAGCTGTAGAAGAAGAACACAAAGAAGTTGATTATGAAAATATAACACATGAACCTTTGTGGCATTTAGATTTTGATGGCTCTGTGAATAGATTAGGAGTAGGAGCTGGAGTATGGATCTACAATTTAGAAAATTATCATTTAGAAGGACATGCTTTCAAATTAAATTTCCAATGCACTAATAACATGGTAGAATATGAAGCATTAGTGTTAGCCTGCAAATTGTAAGAAAACTTGGAGCTAAAAGAGTTTCCATCATGGGAGACTCAGAACTCATCATAAAACAAGTCAAGGGAGAGTACATTGTTAATAACCCTAGACTTAGCCATTACAGAGAAACCATTTAATAAGATGTTTTCTTGAGACTAACTTTGTTGTCATTTCAAGAAAGTAGAATATGTAAGCACATAGCTTGGCCACTTTTTCCAACACATGCAGGTTACCCTTTCAGCCAAATCATCAGTACATTGATGAGGTAATACATAGGCCAACCATACCTGATAATTTGAAATATTGGAAAATATTTTCAAAAGACTCACAAATTTATGATTTTATGAATTGTGAAGGAGAATTTCAGAACTGTAATATAGAGACAGATTGTACATTAGATTACACAATAAATAATGAACTAGATGTAAATGATGTAAATAATATAGAACCAACTAAATTCACTAAATTAGAAATAGAATAATTATAAATAGTAGAAATTGAGGAATTAATTAATGATGAATCCGAAGTTTTAAACCTCAAAGACAACATTTTTCCTAAGGGATTAGCCCCACTAGAAGACCTCTTTGGCTCCAATGATGTAGCTAGAAAACTTAAAATTGAGCCTCTAAGGTCAGATATAGAGGAATGAAACATAGGAATAAAGGAAAATCCCAAACTTATCAATACATCTAAGAAATTACCTCCAGTTGAAAATTTGAAGTACATTAGCTTGTTTAAAGAGTTCCAAGATATCTTTGCCTGGAGTTATGAAGACCTCAAGTCTTATGATACTAGCATTATCCAGCATAAGATACCAATTAAAGAAAATCATAAGCCCTTTAAACAAAATCTAAGGAGAATTAACCTTGTTCTTATGCCATTAATAGAAAAAGAAGTTAAAAGGATGTACAGTGCTCAAATCATAGCACCCATAAGATATTCTAATTGGGTCTCTTATTTAGTCCCCACTAGAAAGAAAACATAAGAAATTAGAATCTATGTTGATTTCAGAAACTTGAACAAAGTATCATTGAAGGATAACTATCCCCTCCCTAAAATGGACCATATTCTCCAGAGGGTAGTAGGGTCATCCAGAATTTCATTACTTGATGGATTTTCTGGATACAATCAAATCCTAGTCCAACCTGAAGATCAAGCTAAGACTGCATTCACCACTCCCTGGGGAACTTTCATGTACTTGAAAATGCCCTTTGGACTGATGAATGCTGGAGCCACATTCAAAATATCTATGGAAATTTCCTTTGCAAAGGAAATCCATGACCTTTTAGTCATTTACCTAGATGATATCACAGTGTTTTCCAAATCAGATAATGAACATCTAGATCATCTGAGAAGAGTATTATTAAAATGCAGAAAGTTTAGTATATCCTTAAATCCTAAAAAGCCACTTTTTGGATTAGAAGAAGGAAAACTCATGGGACACATCATTTCAAAAGAGGGTATTAGAATTGATCCAGCTATAATAGAAGCAATCTTAAATATCAGTCATCCTAGGAACATTAAAGAATTACAAGCATTTTTAGGCAACATAACTTTTCTTAGAAGATTCATCTCTAACTTAGCAGAACTACTTAGAAATTTGAATAACATGTTGAAAAAGGATTAAATACTTAAGTGGATAGTAGATGCTAAGTAGCCTTTTGAAGCAGTCAAAGAATCCCTTTCTAAAACACTTGTCCTCATAAGTCGTAATTTTAACAGATATTTCATAATTTTTTCATTTTCTTCAGAACACACCATTGCAACAGTCTTGTTGCAAAAGAATGATGAGGGCTATGAACAACCCATTGCTTCCTTCAGTAAAACATTGAGATATGAAACACTAAAGTGTAATATCATGGAAAAACAAGCTCTTTCTTTAGTGAAAGCCATAAAAGATTTCAGAGTATACATTCTATACTCTCACATAATAGCATATGTTCCAAACTCAGTTGTAAAGGACATTCTAACTTAGAATGGGCCTGATGGAAAGAGAGGCAAATAGATTGCCACATTACTAGAATATGACATTGATATCAAGCCTGCAAAATTGATCAAAGGCCAAGGTTTAGCCAAACTCATGCCTGAATCAAAATGTCAGACCTTAGACATAAATTTGATTGCTGCCTTAGATGATCAGGAAGAGATGGTGACTCCACAAATCAGTGAAGAATTTATAGATTCACCCTGGTATGCAGACCTTATATTTGTTTTACTCAACTTACAAGCTCCTCCTAGTTTATCTAGAACTAAAAGTATATTCTTAAAAATGAAAGCAATGAAATATTGTATCTTAGACAATGTTTTATTTTGGAAAGATCATGGTGGCATCCTGTTAAATTGTTTATTAAAAGATGAAGCTGATAAAGTTATGCAGGAATTTCATGCAGGAGATTGTGGAGGACACCTATACTAGAAAACAACTGCTGACAAAATTCTGAGGGCAGGTTTTTACTGGCCCACTCTTTTTGCAGATGTCCGAAAGTATGTGACCTCCTATCACAAATTCCAAATATTTTAAGGGAAGAAGAAACTCTTACCATTACCCCTCAAACCTATCTCAGTAGAAATGCCATTTCAACAATGGGGTTTAGACTTCATTGGTGAAATTCACCCACCCTCCTCTGCCCAACACAAATGGATTTTGATAGCCACTGATTACTTTACCAAGTGGATAGAATCCATCCCTTCTAGACAAGCCACCGACTTTGTCATTATTTCATTTCTTAAGGAAAACATCCTTTCTAGATTTGGATGCCCACAAAATCTCATTACTGATAATATTGCTGCCTTTAAATCCAAGAAAATGATAGATTTTTGTAACAAATACCATATCACCTTAGGCCATTCCACTGTCTATTAACCTCAATGTAATGGACTAGCATAATCTTCAAACAAAATCCTAGTCAACATCATCAAGAATCTATTAGAGGATAACAAGAAAACCTAGAATAAAAGGTTGGTCAATGCCCTATGGGCATACAAACTAACTACAAAGAAATCTATTAGTACCTCTCCCTATCAATTAGTATATGGGATGGATGTTGTTTTTCCATCTTCATTAGGAGTGCCAGTGATGAAAATGATTCAAGAGCTGCAAGTAAAACCAAATGAAATCCAAAGGAGGATAAACCAAAAAATTTATTTGCAGCAAACCAGGGAAGAAGTTTATATCAAATCCCAAGTAATTCAAGACAAAATCAAGAAGATATTTGATAAGAAAACTAAAGAAGATGATTTCCTCACAGGTGATCAGGTACTCAAATGGGATTCTAGAAGGGAAGACAAAGGAAAACATGGGAAATTTGACTTTCTCTGTAAGGGCCCATACATTATTTATGGTTACATAGGCAACAATGCATTTTTCTTGAAAGAGTTAAATGGAACAGATATACCAGGTGGACCAGTCAATGGCCGAATGTTGAAGCACTACTTTTCACCATAATAACCAGTAGTTTAATTGATTCATTTTTACTCATTGTAAATACCATAGAAAAGTTTAGATTTGAGTGGATGATTTTCTTATGAAGTTGAAGCCTGAAAAGAAACTATAAACTTTAAAAGATATAACATCATATGCTTGAATAAAGGAGAGCACAAAAAGCAGTTCCAAGAAAAGAAAATCCAAAGTTCCAAGGCCACTGATCATAAAGTTCTTGACATCTCACAAGGAGATGCCATCCTTAAGTGGAGCCACTGTTAGGGTCCTATAATAATAGGGATCATAATTTTGAATTGGCTATTTTTAGTCTTGTAATATTGTACATACCTTTTCATTTATGCAAATGTTTTCCATATTAAAAAATGAAAAGAAGGTATGTCCTAAAAGAATAATCAAAGGAAAAAAAGAAATAAAACATAAAAAAAGATATAAAATATGAACCCCACAAAAAGAAATAAAAAAAAATTATGAAAGTGTTTCACATTCAAATGCCACTACCCTTAGCTTACTTTACTTTTGCAAATAAAATTGTGTGCAGGCGTTCAAATGCCACAATTCATGATGATCATACAATCTAATATTGATCATTCATGCCTTCAAATTTTATGTTATGATAGTTACTGAATAAATATCTGACCAAACCATTTAGTCTTGGTAGATCAGTAGTTAGGTAGAGAATAAAAATGAGCTCATAGGTTTTATCTGAGCCATTGGAAGATATAAGATTATAAATAAGTTATTTTGCCTATCAAAAGAAAATAAAAAGGGTCAACAAGCTCAAATGCACCCAATGAAGGAAAGGAAAAATGTTAGCATAAATAAAAGGGTAGGAAGAATACTTTTAAAAGTTATATAACCATCATTATGCTTATCCCTTAAAAAGAGAAATTCATTTATTAAATATTTGTCCCCTTTTCCCCCTTTGAAAATTCCCTTTCCCTTACTAGTCATGCTAAAAATTGTTTAACTGATGGTGGCACTACTCAATAATACTTCACTCTCCTTCAAAGAACCATATTTGTTGACTCACTCCCATTTCTCTTTGAGCATAATAACACCTATCAAAATGTTTTTTTTTCATCATGATTTGCCTCAGTCAAAATCAGTCATGAAGATCAGGTCTTAAAAATCTCATTAGGTCATTAGGGTTCTTTTTTCAAGGTCATTACTCCATCCAAATAAATTCAGCAAGCATATGAAAGTGACTCAAATAAATTTTATCTTCCTTTATAGAAGATCATTACTTTGTAACTATTTTATTATTCAAGTTGTAAATATTTCAATAATTTTTATATCAAAATGCTATTTTGATATAAAATCAAATATGTAAATTATTTTTTATTTTTCAAATGTAATTTATGTTTTTATATGTAATAATTTTTTCCCTAGCTGCCAATTCAATCATTCTTTCCGAACTAAAAGCAAAGAAAGCCAAGCTCCATTAGCTAAATCAACCTGCAAAGCAAAAAGTCAGAAGGTCAAAGAGTATCAGTGCTAAATTTTGAGAAGAAAAGTAAACATAAGGAAAGTGGGTAATTCAAATTATAAATTTAATCCACTAGATTATAAAGCCATGCAAAACCTCAAAGCAAAGCCTATTTGTTTCATCCATCCTTTAGCTATCCTCAAAAAAGGAGAAATTTTGCATTTTCACTGAGCAAATAAGCAAATTTCCAGGGTCGCTGCGCATTTGAGACGATTGTTGCGCGTCTGAGGGAGACGCTGCACATTTGAGGGAAGTCACTGCATGTTTGCCTGAATTTCTCAGACCATTTCATCTAGATGTTGCACATTTGGAAGTGGTCACTACGCGCTTGCCATGGTCGCTGCGCATTTTCTCCAGACACTGTGAGTTTGCTCAGGAAGACAGAAAACCATCTGTTACACAACATTTTGTCATTGTCCCTGCAATCCCCATCTCGAACATTGGAGGCTCATTTCTGTGACCAAAATAAAGTGTCATGCCTTGCAAATACCATCATTGCATCCCTTTCCATGAGCACAACATTCCTTCTTTTGACAATTTCCTGAACAAACCATTAAAAACACCTGTTTTTGCCTTAGCGTTGGTAGCCCGTTATGTTCTCGCGCCAATGAGGAAGATTAAAACTGAACCCCACGCCAGATGACGCTCTGTCTCAGTTAGCTGCCCGCACCAATATATTTATGGAAGTTTTTTAAAAATAGAGTCGAAGTTTCCATCATAACAACTTCATGGGCGACTCATAGGGAGTGGTTCGACTGAATAACCATGGCCTTCCTCCTTTGGCCTCTTGTTTCCACCTTTTGGGGAAACCTCCCAAGGGATAAGGCCTCCCTTCCACTATACTAGGGATCCCAACCTCCTCCTCTCCCTATATAAATATAGCCATCTTCCATTGATGTGCTAGCTGAACTGAACATATTGTTGCAGAAACGCTGAAGAGATTTCTATTCACTTTGCTAGAAAAAGATAGAACAAAAGAGACCCTTATTGAGAGAGCTTAGGCCTGTGTCTTCATCCCATTCAAATACCCTCACATTCATCGAGATACGCTTCGAATGAACCCCGCTGAAGGAGGTTGCGATGTCAAGGCTTGGTTGTAACTCTTTCTGCAATTAATACATATGCATGACTATTGTCTGGTTCCCATCTTGCGTTGATGTATTTTATTTGATGCAATATGCTTAACCCTCCTTGACTGGTTAGTAGTTACGAATGAGATTTTTCTTTCACATGCTGCTCTTGTTTGTTGACCTTCGTGTAGGTATCCAAGAATCGCTGTGGAAGGATCGTGACCCGCTAAGATAGGAATCAAGAGGCTACCACTACAACAGCCACGAAAACAGTGTTGGACTCCAGGTAGGTGGATCTACCTTGTCCATTTCATTCATTAATTAGGAACCTACACTCTAGCTTGTCTCTTTGTTACTAGACCCACTCTAGGGCTAGAGGGATCGTCTCTATCTGCAGAGAGGATTTACCTTCATAATAAATTGGCGACTCCACTGGGGATCAGTGTGAGTTTGTCGCTTTGCCATTGTCAAGTCGACTTCGGTCATTTTCTTGCTTGTCTATCTTTTCTGGCTTATTTGTAATCTCTTTTCACCATGGCAAGCACGCAGTGACCACTTCAAATGTGCAGCGTCGACTTCGGTCGTTTGCTTGCTTGTCATCAGACAAAACCTAGGGTCTTGCGCTCCATCTCGACAAGAACAAAGTACAAATTCGAGCATGCGAATATGTGAGCTAAAGTCGAACATGCAAGAAAATCGTCTGATTACCACAATGATGAAAGCTGTTAACACACGTGAGAGAAACCACTAATAATGACAATGGCTCTCAAGGTAAGAAAGGTACAATCCACGGAATGTGAACAGTGATCTGACATTGAACACCTGCAGAGTCAGTCAATCAAAGACCAATGATTTGGACCTTGTGTCAAATGCGAAGAACCTGCCATTGAGGCATGTAGGCTCCAAGATACCCAAAAGGAGTCTCTAGATCAGATTCCTAGATAATGAGCTAAAGTCGACAGGAAGTGACCTGATCGAAGGTGGGCCATAATGTTTCTCACATCATTGACATGAGATAGAGGAATATGATGTTTGTGAATAAGGACCAACAAAGAATCAGAGGGAGGTTGAAAAATTCAGAGGCAAACTTCTCTTGAACATATCGGCGACACGACACTAGATTTGGAAGTATTTGACATCAAGGGATCTGAGGTCATGGTGATGTGGCAAAGAGCAGATGAGCGGTGAAAAGAGATTACCCAAACCCATGGAGGAAAACAAATAACAAGGTGAGATGTCCCCAACCCGACACGGATGCAAACAAGTGCCATGTTCAGGAGCGACATACTGCCAACATGACTACAATCTGGTTCCATTTTCCCCCACCATTTCTGGCGAGTACCTCTTTATTTTCACACAAGCTTGAAGAGGATAGAATATGCCTGTCATATAAGTTTTTCCTTCGGACAAATCCAACCTAGTACATTTTACGAGCCCTAGGAAGGAGGAACTCGGTTAACGTCATGGTGACGATTTCCAATGTCATAAAGGTTTAACGAGTCTGACAAAGGGAGAACTCGACATCTTTTCATGTTTAGAGAGTTTGAAAATAAGGAAGAAAATAAAACTCCATCATGGACCTTTTCGTAAATAGTCTCTCAAATCCGAAAAGGTAGAAAACAATATTTGAAAGAACCTCTTAGTCGCGATAGGCTAAGGTATTCCTTTTTCATAAATAATCTATCCCATCCCGAAAAAGGGGTAAACGTACACTAGGTAGATATCATTTTTCAGCCATTTAACGAGGTCAAAATGACAAGAATCTCGACAATATTTTCAATTTTTAAGAGTCAGAAAAGAGCTAAAAGTTGACTCCTCCTGGAGGAACGAGTGGTATAAAGGATAGCAACTGGTTCCGGTGATGGCAAAACTGCTCAGAACAAGTAAAGGTTAAGAGGCTGGCTAACAATACCACTCATTGTATTGGTTCCTCGGGAATGGGTAAAACAATCAAGTGAAGGCATATGATTAGCCGAGAAGACGGTGACGATGGAATGAGAAAACCAAGGCTCATATGGAAAAACAGGCTGATAAAATGGCATTCACGAGAGGGAATGGTTTCATTTTTACGCAAGCTCGAAATCAGGAAACTCTGCTTGAAACTGGTTTCATTTTTACACAAGCTTGAAACGGAAACAAACTTTGCTTGAAAATTGGTTTCATTTTTACACAAGCTTGAAACAAAGATAAACTATGCTTAGGATTGGTTTCTTTTTTACACAAGCTTGAAACAAAGATAAACTATGCTTGAAAAAGGATTTGCATGCCCCCAGCATGGTGACTCAATTCGAGGTACATGCCCCCCAAGCTTCAGTCCATATGAAAGGCAGATGGAGTGATGGTTCAAAGTACGAGATCAAGAGAGAGGCTCGACTGGGATTTTACGAGATCGTATCAAAGACTCGAATTGAACAGGAACATGTTTCATTGTTTTAACAAGGTTGACACATTAAAAGAACTATCCTCGTGACCTAATTCATTTTTTAATGAGGTTGAAAAAGAAGACGAACCATCCTCATAACAACTTGTTTAATTTTTTAGCGAGCTTGACACAATAAAAGGAACTCTGCTCATACAACCCTGTTTCATTTTTTAAGGAGCTTGACACAAGAAAACAAACTATGCTCCAACAACCTTGTTTCATTTTTTAAGGGGCTTGACACAAAAAAGTGAACTATGCTCTGACAACCTTGTTTCATTTTTTAAGGAGCTTGACATAAGAAAATGAACTATGCTCTAAAGACCTTTCATTATGACAAATAAGAGGTCATGGATTCCAAGAGGTTCACATCTGATGAGAGAACAAAATCTTGAAAATCAGGACCCAATGCCCCCAACACACGATGCACAGTGGCACCATCACTGAATGTGGGCACAGGAAAGGTGGCCACATAATTAACTTGTGGCAACGATAAAACCAGCGGATAAAGACCTAGAAGGGACGATGGTGGACCAAATGTCATGTTAGGACCAACGAACGAAAGCTGATCAATGGTCACGATTCGACCTTTGTGTGGAAAGTAGATCACATGAAAGAGGGAAGAGACAACTGCCCCATGACATAATTATAGTCACGCCCCAAGAGTAAATTGAAATATAAGGGGCTTGGAACAACCATCACATCTATATGGACACTTTTCCTTCCCAAAGTAACAGGCAACTTCAGAAGGATCCCTAACGGTTGACTGGTTCCTCTGTTAAAAGCCAACAGATTCTAGGTAACAATCATAAGCGATGAAGAACCAAAATCTTGCCAAGTAGTTGAAGACATAACACTAATAGATGCGCATTCATCTATAATAGTGTTGGGTACGACTAAGTCAAAGGTTTGTACCGTTATCTCGAAAGGCACATAAGACGGAAGGCGGTATCCTGCAAATCGACTCCAATTAAAGGAAGCGACCAAACTACTTGGAGGGGATACCATCGAACTAAGATGGTTTTCCCCTGGTGTTACCGAAGCAAGAGGAGCACTCTCCTGGCCTTCCATTACGAGAGTAGAAGGAGCAACTTCTTTAACTAAGGGGACGGACGAACCTTTCTCCAAGTCTGAAGAATATGATGAGACAAGAAGAACGTGGGGGGAGGGGGGGGGGGGGAAGACATCCACTCTCAATAGAAAAGACCTGATGAACCGTAGGCAGGATCAGATCGACTGATTCCTTGACTAATGGTTGGTTGGGAATGGATTCGTGAATTTGAATTTCTGAGGGAGCAGGATCGACCAAGGATGATGCTTGACCGATCATGGAATCAACTAGCGGAGGGCTTGAAGAAACCTTCTGGTAACCAGTCAGAAGGCCTGGTGTAGAAACAGTAGAGTTTTCCAACACTCTCTTGGCTTCATCCATGTACGGAAAAAGGTGAATGGGATGATGCCCTTCACACAACTTACAGGGATTGGTAATCGTACCCTATTTCTTATGAGTCTTATCAGATTTAGTCAAAGATGTGTTACCAATATGACTTCCAGAAGCCAAAAGTAATAGTAGACGGTCGTCAGACCATGCGTCAAGTACCTTGGGAATACCAGGGCAGTCTCGAAGCAGATGGTTACCTTTGCATAACATGCAAGGGAATTTGACTTTCCATGGAAACTTGGATGGTTTCGCAAGGGAAGGTTTCTTAAGCACAATAGCTACAGTATTAGCCTCTTGCTTATCCGACTTCTTCTTCTTCTTCTTAGCCACTTGGTTACTGGAATCCATACTTTCACCAGACGAAGTAGAAGAGGAGAACGAAGAAATAGGTGAAGAAGGGGAGAGGTCCACTTTAGAATCAACATGATGTTGCTCAGGTGGAGGAGATGGTCGAAAAGAGGTCGGAGCACTCGGGACCACCGAGGTTGAAAATAACCATACATGCAACCCAAAAGTTAACCCAGGTAGGGACAATGTTGCCATATAAGGAGCACCAACATTCCCAAAAGTAGGAAAAGGACCAGGATTCCCTTCGGAAGGGATTCCTGGGTTAGTGAACTCTGGAAATGTCGCCATTAGAAACAACCTTAAAACAACACTAAGGAAGCTAACTTTAACCAGGAATATTTCGTGGACAGTTAATCTTTAAGACATTGAAACAAAACTTTGTTGTTTCATATTTTAAGAGTCGAAAAACAGGCAAAAGGTGACTCTATCACTTTCAGGTTGAAAACATGCATGAAAGGACAAGTGCTCGATGATCCTTTCAAATTTATGGAGTCAGCAAATATCGAAAATGACTGCTCAGGTAGTCTAGGTAAAAGTGTGTACCAGGTTTCCATGAACTGCCATATACACCTTGGTAATCAAATGAAAGAAGAATTGACCAAGGACTTGACGTATATGCAGGTAGTCTCGCCCAATGCTGTGTTCGGTGTATCACTGTTACAAGGTGGCAGACTTGGCTTCCTACAGATAAAAGGATTGCAACCTAGAGGGGTCTCCCTTTAGATACTTGACGGTACAGGGAGCACAAGTCCATACTAGTGCTATATAAAGCCAAATGGCGAGCGACAACTGCTAGGTTTAAAGAAGCCAGAGCACGTTTCTAACTTAGAACACTAAATGTTTTGTTAGGTTTCAATGTTGCCTTAGGTTAATTGAGTAACTTTTAAGTTGATCTTGCATTTATGTTTCCATTCCAAGGTCCTACCGAATGTTGTATCTCAAGAATCCCTAAGTGCAAGCTACATGCCAAAAAATACCATGTCGTTCGATGAAAAGCTATCTACGAGAAAGTTAGGATTTTTCAAGTGATAGCAAACAATAAGAACATGCAGAAGCATCCACTACAGTATTCGATGCAAGCTAATGAAATGAGAAATCTTTCCTAGAATTGTCCAATTCTAGATATGCGAAAGACTTTCAATTTCACAATGCAAACAAGAATGCAACCACAAATTTTTTTTTTTTCAATTTAATAGAGCAAACAATGCACTAAATGACATGAAAAACGAACCAAAACACTAGTTCAAGGATGTTAATGCGAGAGTTGAAGTGAAACAATTTCAATCAACCCAAAACAAACATAACAAGACTCAAACCAATGTTGCAATCTCTCAAATCGAAGAAAGATTTCAAAACAGACCCATACAGGCAGTGTGATCTATGCTTGGATTGACAAGAAGCAAAATTGATCGAAAGAGGAAAGAATCATTCAACTAATGCAATCACTCAAACGGATCAAGGGAGCTGAATGCAATCAAACAAGGAATGAAGTTGACTGCAGAAAAAAAGGGCTCCAACTCCTACAGGAGGCTCAGCATACCAAAGCACTTAAAAACCCTAAGGCTATGATGCTGATAGGAAATAGACAAACAACTGAAGGGAAGAAGTTGATCACAAACAAAAAAAATCCCAAAGCACTCAAAACATGTCAAGAATCACCCAGAAGCACAAGCACTAACAAAAAATCTTTAGAAAAGACCAAACCGTAAAACCTACAAGGGTCGGCGTGCTTGTTTGGTTGTAATCAGCGCCAAACAGGGGATGGCGTAGGTGAAAAACTAGTAGCAAGTGCTAGTCGGCGCAACTGTCTGACTAGAAAGTGCGCCAAGCTAGTTAACTCAGGAAAAAGGAAAATTTTGAAAGACAGAGGTCAGATTTGATCCTTTGGGGCTGAACAAGGGTCTTAGACTTAGCAGAATAATCAGAAAAGGAAAAATAAGCAATCAAAGACCGAAAATAAGACCTAATGGATGAAAGACAAACTCGCACTGATCCCTAGCGGAGTCGCCAATTTGTTGGTGAGGTAAATCCCCTCTGCAGACAGAGGCGATCCCACTAGCCCTAGAGTGGGTCTAGCCACAAACGAGAAAAGCTATAACTTTTATTCCTAGTTAACGAATGGATGGAGATTCGATAGATGACTTACCGGAGGTCCTACACTGTTGTTGTCGTCGGAAAGAGTGGCTACCTCTCGCTCCTGGTTTGACAGATCACAATCCGCTCTCTTTCACGCTCGGATACTTGCACACACACAAGAAACAACGAAAATATACAACATACTAATTCACATTCATAACTATCAGTCATTCGAAGAGGACTAAATCAATTTCATCAGATAAACGACATAACACAATGATGGAACCAACACCATAGTCGAGTATATTAATAAATGAAAGGAAGAGTACAACCAAGATTCGACGTTTCGGTCTCCTCCAACAGGGTTCAAGCGGAGTGCACCTCACAAAGGCTCGTCAGGAATTCAGATGGGACTCTCTCTACGGAGTTCTTCTTGGTTCTACCTTCTTAATGGAAATTATTCAGCTATAGTATTCTTCTCCAAGTTCAGCTCCTTGGCTATATGTTCAGCTAACTTTCATAAAGGGAGAAGGCCTGTTTTTATAGAGGGAGAGGGAGAGGTTAGGATCCCTATAATTATGGAAGGGAGACCTATCTTCAAGGAGTGTTCCATGGGAGGTGGAAACCACTACCTAAAGAGGGAGATCCGTGGCTAATTAACTTAACCACTTCCAGTGACTCATCCCTGAGGTGGTTAGAAGGAAACTTCCGCCTCTATTTGTTAAAAAAAATTCCTAAAACAGCTGGCGCAGGCACTACACTGAGACAGAGCGCCAGGTGGCACAGGATCTAGTGTAAATTTACCACATTGGCACGAGGGGTGAACTGGCAACCCGCGCCAAGGCCAAAACATAGGTTTTGTGTGCGTTTTTGAGGAAATTTTTAACAAGAGAATTGATGTCCTTATGTAGAAGGATGCAAAGAAGGTGTTTGCAAAGTATGACACTACTCACAGGTCATGGGAATGACCCTCCAATATGTGGGGCGAGGGATTGCAGGGACGGTGACAAAATGTTGTGTAACACTAATATAATATTTTTCATGGCCCACATGATGATGGTGTGATTGGGTCTGTTTCCGATCCCATGATCCAACTTGTTGCCCACCTCTTGAGAAATTTATTGTTAGATCTCAAGCCCCAGAAAGTGCGTGTGGCTCTACTAAATCACCCCCACTTGAGAAATCCACCATTGTTCTCATGATAAAGTCCACTCAACCGAAGAACAACTCACAAAATGGTGGTAAAAATAACAAGATCAATTGAAAAAATAAACAACAAAATCAAACTGCCCAGGAGACTAAACCCAACCCTGAGATTCAGGGAGGGGGCACCAATGAGCGTCACCAGAAAGTAAATTTCCCTTGTAAAATTTGTTAGGGAGATCACCTTACTCATGAGTGTCCTCAAATGGATAAAGTTCATAGGCTCCTTTCACCATTGTCTTCTCAATAGCCTACCGCTTTAACTCATCCATTCCCTGCAACCCCAAAAACGGATGATTGCTCAACCTTCTCGACCTATGCAAGGGGGAAACGAGGACTCATCCTCCCATCCCATCTTTATGTGCAAAGAGGATGTTAATGTGACCACTCGAGCTAAGTTATATGATGCCCCTGAGTCGAGTTCTCCTTGGAAGGACTCACTAGCTCCACCTAGTTCCACTTTACATCTCACTCTAGATAAGCATATGGAACTATTTTTTTCCCCCCCAAGGGTGTTCTCTATAAGAGACACACAATCCTTTCGCCAGGGCCACTCAACATTATAGTATTGTTTAAGATCTAGCCCATGCACCTTGTACCTGTATGCTTTGGAGGTCTTACAAAGTTTTCCCCAGTAGTGAAAAGCCTTGTTGTCTGCCATCGGTGGAGTTGACCCATCTAACTCTAATGTCATTGCTTTTAATGTCAAGAAATCCACTCCTTGTCTTGCCCATCAAAATTATTTTCAGATTATAGTGTGGGTTTCCCAAAAGGATATCCATCACACTCTAGTAGATGAAGGCTTTTCCACCTGTGTCATGTCCATATCATGTTGGAAAGATATTGGCTCTCCGAATCTCACCAAGTCTAATACCACTCTCCAAACATTTGACAGTCATAATTTCATTCGTAAGGGGGTCCTCCCACATTTTTCCATCGATTTAGGGGGAAAAATTGTCTATGTCAATATTGAAGTTGTCAACGATCCTTTGGATTTAACTTGCTCCCTTTTCATAGTTGGTTTTATGTCGTGACTGCGGTGGTCTCATCTATATTTCGTGTCCTTTTATTTCCTCAGGAAGGCAAGATCGTCAACATTGACTAGTTGGACTATTGCATGCCATCGACCCAAATTTCCACTATTGGAACTACTTTTCCAGTTGTGGGGGACCATCCAGGCCAACTCCAAAGTGTTGGGGCTGGACTTTTCAAAAATTCCACTCTTACGGGGGTTTTTCCTCAAATCCCTCCACCAAATGCTCAGTCGTCTCTTACCACTACTTGTATGCATATGATCTCTTCTAGCACCTGTGGACCCCATAGACCTCCTGATCCATGGGTGGTGTCATATGTTATAGAAGATGATCAACCGAGTGACCACCCTCTGCCACTTATTGTTGAAGAGATTGCCTCTTTGGAGGTCTCATTAGTACCTCCTAACATTGGTCAGAAACTCCATCATTATATGGAATATTATTAGGTTCTTTCGTCCACACGGGCCGCCCCTCCACTTGTTCCTTTTTACACCCTTGATGACAAGCCTCCCCAGGTAGTCAACTTGGAGGTCATGGATATATCCATTGATAATCATTGAGAGCTTACGCCTCTTTCTGCCTATAATCTCCCCGATTTGCAACATGTAGAGCTCAGCATATTAAATCTTGAATCAACCCATGGGGAATCTCCTCGACCTTCCCTGGAACTGCCACCCATGGACCGAGTCAAGAATTGGGTTTCAAATACTAAACTTTCCATTGAATCGTCCAACTCCTTACAACCTGTTGATGAGCATCTTGTACCCACCTTATGTCTTTATCCTCCCTTATGTCCTCAGGTTAATTTTGAAAGTATGACTATGTTATATTGTCCCTGTCATAGTCAAACTTTCCAGATGGGGTAGTTGGCATGGCCCCACAATAGTGAACCATATGGTCTCTTCTTCCCATGCTTTTGCGTATAGATTCCCTTGGCATGTGCTCGACTACGGGAACACTTTAGCATGACCTACCATACTGAGTTTCATTTGTACATACTGTACATAAGAGTGTGATGCTTTATCCCCTTTTTGGTTTAGTGTGTGATGTGAGTATTTACCATGCCTTTTTATGCCAAAAATCCAAAAAATTTATTAAATTCAAAAAAACCAAAATATAGGTCTTGGTTTTCCCTCGTCCATGATTATTTGTTTCATTATGTGATTTAACCATGGGTCTAGTCTCTTTTGGATGGTTTTACAAGATGGGGTGGCATTTATATTGGGACATCCATTGGACCTTAGGTATGTTTCCTTTACTGGCATATAGAGGTAGGTCACTTTTTCCGATTTTGCATTTTGACCGTTAGCACTATTTATACCTTAAGTTTGACCCCGGAAAATTGCTACTTTTTCCACTCCCTATCTGAATATCATAGCTTGGCGGTAGAGCTTACCTGATCATGGATACTCTAGTTAGAGCCTTCTTTTCATGTTAGTGTCCATGCAGTCATTTTTTATCACTTTTGGAATTCCTCCTTCTGACTTGTCATGACCGACGAATTTAAGCCTCATGTCCTCTTATTTGTCTCTTTTCTGGCCATACCCGAAGAGGATTCTACACTCTATCCCTTATGATTTCCACTATTATCATTCTACTTGGCCTACTATTTGCATTCACTTGGTGTTTTACCCTTTCTTGGGAGAAGCGTTGTGATGAGTGGTCCTATTAGACAACCTTGTGTCCACCTTCTGTCATGAGTCATTCCACCATTTACCATAACCATTTTCTACCCTTTATACAACACATTCCTCTAAGTGGATTTTTCTTTAAGCTCTTTTCAGACTCCTTAACTTAGAAAATATTGTCGAATGAACTTATGTACTTCACACTCGTAAAATCACCTAAAGTGTCATCTACCTAATATAAGTTTAACCCGTTTCCGAACTGGGATAGACTAGTTATGAAAAGGGAATACCCTAGTCTATTGTGGCCAAGAGGTTCCCCCTTATATATTTTTATCTCTTTTTCGGGCTTGGGGGACAACTTTACGAAAAGGGAACTTATAAAAAGAGAAGGGAGGGAACATCTATCTTCATTTTTCATCCATGGCAGTGTCAGTTGCATCACCCTTGAACATGACACATGTCTCTCTCACTATCTTATAGTTGGGTTTTAGCTTGCCTAGGATTCGTCCCATCCATATGCGTATTTTTACTCCTCTGACTAGTTACTCTTCTAGACATATGAAGCATGCCTCGATGCCTTCTGCATAGTTGCATGATATTACATGGTCCACATTCAGTCATGCTTCTAGGTCACTCTTGTGTCGTGTCGTTATGTTTTCAAGGGAAGTCTCAGCCTGTGTCGGCCATCTGCAGTAGCCTGTTGACCATTTTAAGTCGTCCATCCCTATGTCAGTTGTACTTTGTCACTTCATGACTTCATCCATACATCACATCATCCTAGTCTGTTCCGTGTCGGTTGATGGGGAATACATTAAGGCCCTCCTACATGGACATTCTCTTGTTGACTCCAACTCATCATTCAAGAGTTTGATCTAGGAACCAATAGTACCTTGGAGCTTGCAATCCTCAGTGGCAGGCTTCCTCGCAATCGATAGTGGGTTTACATCATTGGCTCTTGATTAGTCGAGTTACTGGTGTTCTACATCATCTCATCCATTCACACTTAGAAGAATGTACTATGTACCTTGGGTTCCATCTTCTTCATTGGTGGATTACCTCACGTTTGTTACTGGTTTACCTCATTGGCTGGTAATCAGGAAGTTTCTACCATTTCTCGACTTCAGCACATCTATTTGCATGAGTAGATTCGTACCATCGAGGTTATGTCGAATACCCTGGGTTAGGGCCATCCCATTCTTATATGCCACCCTTCCCAGGCTGTTTTGGAGTTATGTATCATTTATGTACTTTGAAGGCTATCTGGGAAACTTCTCTGTCTCCCATGTATCCATAGTACCACTAATGTATACTGTGAAATAGATCCACGATTGTTTTTAGTGGCTATGTTATTTATATTCAGTCACATAGATCCACGATTTTTTTTAGTGGCTATGCTCCTTCCATTCAATCACATGGATCCATCATGTATGTATGTCATGGTTATGTCCTAGTCATTTATATCATGGATCCACAATGTATGTTTGGCGGCCATGTTCTGGATTTTCTTATGATCGAGCATGGGTATGTTCACCTCGGGGATTTTATCTTCACAGTTGAGAACTCTACTTCATTGTTTTCTAATATGTGATCCTGGCTCTGTTTCCCCACCACCAATGAGACTTCTGATTTTGCTTATAATGTATTACCGCCATCAACTACTCATTTTGAACTCATAAATTATGGGACATCTGTTATAACCCTATTTTCCATTCCATTATAGTGAGAGAAGCCCAATATCAACTTACCTCATTTGTTTGGATAAAATTCATCCCTTTTGACCTTTTCTTTTACTTATGTAAGATTTATCCCATGATAAAAGGGTGAAATTACATAATCGAGAAATTTCTCATAATTATTTTTCCAAAATATTATAATTATGAGATAATAATTATTCCATAATTGATATAATTGAGAAAAATCTCATAATTGCGAAAAAGGTTTCTAGAGTTTCCCAGTTCCTAGGAGATGAGCTCGATTACTCATTGATTTGAGTTGGCCAAGACTCATCCATTAGAATTTTCCTTAAATTATCGTCATCCTGAGATATTACATTCATCCTCCCGAGACCTGTCATTCACCTATTTATACTGGATCATTTGAGAGGGTCATACTAGTCGGCATTTTCTATAGTCGTTATAGTCGCATTTTTTCTGCTCGACATAGTTGTAATTATAGTTCCAGAGAGATTGGATTTTTGAGAGCCATGTTGCTACTGAGATATTAACACCTCATTGATATCTTGCCATTACATTGAGAGCTTGTGAGGTCTCATGTTATTAGAGAGTGTTCTTCATATTCTCGCCTTGTGGGGAAAATCTACCGAATCGTGGAGAGGAGAAGCTAGAAGTAAGGTATTGAAGCGATATTTTTTATATTAATGAAGATCTATGTTCCTTCCCTATATATGATTATATATTTTAATCGTTTTATGTTATTTTTTGCCTAACAATCTTCCAAGGAAGATTCCTTGTTGTCTTTGTATGGTTGTGATTATGTGCAGGTAATTATATTGGAAGAAGTTCAGATAGATTGCCTGTCTGGAAGCGCAACAGATCGACATTAAACTCAAGATCCATCCCTGACCTGAGAGAAGGCAAGGTAGCTTATTCTTCCTTATATTATTATAATTATTGCATGACTGTTTATAGATCATGAGGGATTGGGAATCTTAAATGTATTAATGAATCTGCTTGTGTCTTTCTAGTGGTCTAATAGACACTAGATCATAGGGCAACAACTCCTTGCATTTTTTCCTGCAACAATATGATCTTGAACTCCTTCTAGTAGGATCATTCTTGCCTTTGTTACATTCTTCTTCCAAGTCGCTATATCTTGAGCATCAGTTGTTGTAGTCTTAGGAATATCAATATCTATGAACTCCTTCAGCTTGTTATCTTCCAACACTACTTCCATCATGTCCTTCCAAGATATGTAATTCGAGTTTCCGTCAAGGGCATACTCAAGTCTCAATCCATAGAACGCCATATTGCTAGTCCTGAAGAATGATACCGCAAATTCGATTCACCTGCATAAAAAAAAATTGTATTCTTCTCTTCTATGGTGATTTCGGATCTAATATCAAGTAGAAATTCCTTGTAGATTCAAACTGCTAATTGTAATTTTCTAAAACAATAGACTTGAATCTACTCTACCAATTGCGTGAACCAATTTAAATGATCATGAAATCATGAAGCATATAAGAGAAATAATTCAATCAACACATTACACAATGATTTCCTGGGGGAAGCCACAATTAAAAGCCTCACTATATGTATATTGTGTTAGTCAGAAAATATGATAAGATTGCAATGCTTTGCACATGCCCTAGAAACCTCTACACTATCTCTATATGTCTCATTGATTCCTAGACAAGCCTAGTCGAATACTTAGCTAAATTTTGGCTTTCCTAAGTCCCAAATTCCTTGTGTTGTTTCCATTGGTAATTAGCCCCTATTAACTAGGGAAATTCCCAATTTGAATTGCGCAATACATCATATGCATTCCTCTAACTGCATGCACCACCTGTACAATCTAGATGATTATAGAAATGATAGTACACTGCCCTTGAACTCCAATCTCAACTGGGTAACTCTCATTTCACACATGAATGAGTTATTTATGGTTGATTTATCAATTAACTGATTGATCATAGAGTACAGTACTCACTACTAGACCTCTGACTAGTTCCTCCAACATTTGGAACTAGTTAAATTGAATTAACTAATTGCAACCCAAAATATACCCAACCAGAGCTCCTAAAAATTAGGAACCACTCTACATGACTCAAGTTAGACCCTCAACTCAAATTAACTGAACCAACTAAGTCAAACTAATTTAGTTAACTCATACAAGTTTTCATGTGATGTGGAATTAACATTTTCTTATAATTTAATTCAAGGGAAAATTAAATTAGAATCTTTCTTGGTGAAATTTTCAACAGTCAATGGTCATCACAACTCATTCTAGGAAGAATCGAGTCATTGAATTTGGGTGTGATTTTTGAGCAAACGAAACATAAGTTTTGAAAAATATAAAACATGGATTTTTCTCAAGACATCCTCAATTAGGTTAATCGAGTGGATTTTATCCATAAAATGTGTGGTTTGGAAGATATTGGAAGTTCTTCGAAGGGAAAATTTCAAGTTGCGTCCATGGATGAGTTATGCCCAAATCACAATCAATTAGCTCACGGGTGTAACTAGATCTATTTTCTTCCACCGAATGTTACGATCCATGCTTAATTTGTTTGTATCTAATTTGGTTAGTTTGAAGCCTACCATTTTAATCTAAACATTATAAACCATAGACCATGGATTCTTGCCTTGTAGTAGTCTCTTTGCAAAATCATGTTGTTGTATTAAGTTTTTCGATCGCTCTTTGTGGTTATAGGATCTTGAACAAGCTCAATGTAATGTAAACAATTATCAACTATTCAATGGAAAAGCAATGCCAAGTCTTACGCTTCCATATTTTCACATTTTTTTTACTTTGTTATCTACTTCATTTTAATAAGAAATGCACTGGTTGGTTAGGCCCACCAACCCAGCTCGTTGTCCTCTTCCATTGCTCTCTTTTTGCTCATTTTCTATCATATGTTTTAGATCTGCTTGTATATTGTTTGATTTTTTAAAAATTTGGTGTGCTAATGTATATTTTTTCCTTAAAATCTGAGTGATTTTATGTTCAGGAAAGCATAACATTTATACTTTGTTTCTTTAGACCAAATCACTATTAGATGCCTGAGTTGAGTTTGTATTTATCTAGAAAACGCAAGGATCAGAGCTAAAATGAATTGTTGTTTTTAATAACCATAAATAATTTGTAGCAACTATGATCTAATACACATTCCTTTCATAATTTATTAAATTATTTGTTCCTACAAAGGGTTACTTCACACAATTTATCATAAAAGGGGTATGATTGTTGAGATTAAGGCTTCAAGTACATGTTTGCAATATGGTTTACATCTTGTTGAGATTACAATGATCATTGAGTATTTTTTAGTTTTATTTTTAGCATCTGTCCATTTTTCTTATAAAGAAACAAGGTGTGTTGCATTTGCTATATACAACAAAGGTAATTTATTAAATTTACATATCCATGTTGCCTCATCCTTTAGTGTAAGGATCAGATCTGAAAACATTAGCGTACAAGATTGTTTTTTAAAAGAATAGAAATTTAAAGTTTGTATCATGTAGCCTTTGTAAATAAATCTGATGATATTATTTTGTAATCTTTTGTGACTGAAGTTAACTCTCCATTTATACCCTTTCATCGTGAATATGTTTTGATCAGTATATTTTCCATAGATAATGCTTATATTTGATTTCGACTGGATTTGAAAAAACACACAGGTTGTCTTTACTAAGTGATTGATCTTTATCTATGAGCAAGTGCATTATGTTTCACGTGGATATTTGACTTCATATATTAGCACATTATTTATAAAGTTGATGTGTTATTAAAACATATCTAGCACTTTATTTTCTTAAGAATATCATTTGATTTGACATATAGTAATTAGCAATAGGATTGAGTGAAAATTTGTAGTTGAATTTATTCCTCTTTTGATTTTTCTTTATGCATTGAATTAGGAGACGAATTTGTTTACATTTTCAGTGATTTTCCTTGTTGGAGTGAAGCTTGCTAATGGATTTTGACTTCTTTTTCCTCTAGCCTATTGAGATAGTCTTCAAATTGAAGTTGCTCAACCTAGAAGGAGTGAAAGTTTAGATTCCCAAGTGAACATTAGTTAGGGTTTGCTTCTAATTATTGTTAGAGTGTATGATTAGTGTTTGGAACATTAATGGAAAATTTCTAGAGTAGGATGGGGTTTGGTTTTGTAGGTCTCTGGCATCTTCCTTTGGCACATACTATGTTGAATCTCGAAGTATACAGATGTTAGCCTCACTCTTATGTGAGAAAAAAAATTATAAATCCAAAAATATAATTAAATTAATTAATCTTGAAGATTAGGAATTTATGCCTAATTTTCTAGATTGAGTTGGTTCCTCTTAATTAGAAGTTAGTTTAGGCCTACCTAACTTGGCTCCTAGATTAGTGTGTGTGGTTGAGATATTTTCTCAACCAAGTTGTCCAAGATAGACACACTATCTTTAGACAACTTCCTCATCTATTTATTTGTATTATAACATTATTTTAATAAGAGAATATGTGAGGAATGAGTAAGCTTCTCATGCCTTTTCTGCCATGAGTGTGTTTGTGTATAAATATGTATGTTTTTATGTGTGTTAATTTTGTGTGATTATCCTACATGTGGTATAAGAGCTTCAGTGAGATTTATGGGAGAATGAAGAAGATTCAGTCCTTCATTCCTATAGGGTGGAATGGAAAGTGTGAAGCAGCGTGGGCAGCATAGTGCGGTGCATTGTGGTCTCTGCATTGGAGGAATAGTGAATCTTATTGAAGAACTGTATTGAATCATTTATCATTGCAAAGGAATTGATTGCAATAGTTGTTGTTGGAGACTCGTGTGTTGTATCACATGAAGACCTACAGAACATTTATTTATATTTGAATCCTGACTCCAGGGAAGTATCATCAAACTGATATGAACTCAGATGGTGCCACCATACCTTAAAGGGCTGATGTATATCATACATAGTATTGTACACGAGCGTCTCACTATCAGCCCATTCCAAAGAACTGGTAATTTCGTTTAACATAATACCAATCAATTCTTTGTTTTTTGCATTAATGACATAAACAATATAGATTTCATCACCTTTAGTGTCCTCTTCATATGTAATCATATTGTGATTCGGGTTCCAATCCGATAATACTCATGTTTCTCAGTGTCTACATTTTCATCAAATAAAACCTCCTCCAAGGTTTATTGGAATGGAGCTGTTGAAGACTTTCTCGAATTTCTTGGAAATATAGCCTCTCTTTTCCTTCCTACTACCACTCCCGCTCTTTCTTATTCAAGTTATTTTTGTTGTTAATGCATCTCTCATGGAGAGCTTGAAATGAAACCCCCCCAATCTAAAACTCGAAGGCTGGAATCCTTAATAGATTAGGCACTTTTTCCTGCGTGAATGTAAATTTCAAATGGTGAAACGAAATTAACAGTTGTAACCATGTTTATCTTTTCGGGGTATCCTCGAACCGCCAAGAATCCAAATTAAAAACTCGTTCCAAAAATCCTCGGAAAGAGATATGGCCATTTTTCCGCATCTGCTGCCCATCATTTAATAATCCATGTGCCTTGGTTGATGGGTATTTTCCCTTCCTATTATTCTTTCCAATTTCTCGTCAGCCACATAGCAATGTTGGAGATTTTTTGTAAAATTCAAATACAGGTAGTCATATTGATGAGAAAAGCAAAGCAGAGGATCTAAATCCATTCACATTTCCATTGTGGGAAATCCCTCGAAGCATTCAAAGAGCATCGATGATGCTGAGAGCACATATTTGAGAGTCAAAAAGCAGTCATACTGATGACTCAACGATGCACTAATCCAAGCCTTCACATATTTAAAATTTTTCGAGTTCAGCTTCTCACTCTTGCTCTTCCCAGTTTGTTGTATGGCAGTCTACAAATACTCCAAGCAGTCTGTAGTGACACGAGTTAGGTACGCGTCCTTCAATTTAGAGCAATTTCCTTGAGAGATGACTTGCAGAAGTTTGGGTACTGTGATGCCTGGCACACTAAATCTATTTTTTTGGCTGGAGGAAGATTTCTGAACCGATATCTCTTCATAGCCACTGCCGACTAAGGGATAATAAGTCGAGGAGAGTTGAACGGGGAGCGCGAGGAGGGGGGTTGTGATTAAGAGAAGTGAAGCTACGATATTAATTATGAGTAACATTAACACACCAGAGGCAGATAATAAACCACCAAGGGACTGTGCGTACGACAAATTAATTTATCATCGACACACTGAATGAGGGCACCAATAAATGGTGAATTATTAATGTAGAAATATATGGCACGTTTGCTGCAGTATTTTCAAAAATAATCTTACCAGTGTACAGGGAATTCCATGAAATATGTTGGAGAATTGGAATACATTTTTGTAAAGGAAGGGAATTGTTCATAAGCACAAGCAAGGAATATTTTGCATCAATTACAATAGTTGAAAATCATATCTTGAAGGATGGATTCGAGATCTCTATGACACTACACAATGACCAAAAAACGCACTCCTCATTGACCT
This sequence comes from Pinus albicaulis, assembly GCA_034641835.2. Classification (NCBI taxonomy): domain Eukaryota; kingdom Viridiplantae; phylum Streptophyta; class Pinopsida; order Pinales; family Pinaceae; genus Pinus; species Pinus albicaulis. The sequence continues at coordinate 1,297,379,917 of CM076581.1, read as the reverse complement.
AATCTATTCTCAGCCATTAACATTAAGCAATCCACATAGATTGCTAGAAGGATAAGGCCGACACACGAAAGGTCGGTATTGTGTTGTTTTCATTAGCTTGTTGTGACTGCATTTGTGCGAAGGAGAGGAGAGGATTCATCATGTGTTCTTATTTTTTTTATTTTTATGCTTATGGAAGAGTAAAGAAACAACTAAAAATGACTACTTGAGAAAAGAAACAATGTTATGGTTGTTTGTGCTTTCACTTCTATTGCATGCCTATTCTACTCGTTCTTGAAGATCGTCGAAGGAAAATACACAGAGAGTTCCAGCTGTTGTCTGAAAACTTGTGTCTGTGTTACAAAATATGCTTTTCTCTTGGGACATCGTTTGTCCAGTCCAATTTCTCTTATTGCAGCGGAAGGCACTATTTCGAAAAATATCTTCAATACAACCATCCATTTGAAGGAAAATTAAAAAAAATTGCGTGGGACTGCTGCATGAAGCTGCTGTGTGACCAACGTTAAAAACAAAGCAATGTGTATGGACTACATGCAATAAAGAGGAGCCAAACCATTTCATTTCCGAAGAAGACAAATATTCTTACAAAATAATAAAGTAGAGATTGTGTGTGTGAAGAAAAGATATGGTCTGCGTGTGAATCAGTGAAAGTGGAACCATAAGCTCCATCATTGAACCATTAGGCATGCGAGAATAGAGGACCTCCCCTAGTTGCAAAGTTCGTAATCGAATACTTGCCTGCGTGTGGAATAATTTCCTGCTTGGAAGTTAAAGGAAAATATTTTCCGGTAGCCTTAACACAGTGGAAACATCATCTGTCGAAAGCATATAGCGATGCCAACTCCTCATGCTGATTTTTTCTGTGATGCAGTCCCTGTGGTGAAGCTTCTTGAAGAAAAAATTCGACAATAAACACTAGAACACAACCATAAGCTTTCAGTGCCTCCCAAAAAATATGCAGTAATATGCTTCTACTAATTTTATATGTGTATTTTTTTTACATATGCACAAATTTTTAACTTGTAAAGTTAAAGCACTTAAAAGAAACTCAAACAAAGATGTATATTTAAGAGCTTGGAGGGATGTATGTGAAACCATTTTGAAAGTGATTATAATTTTTTTAATGGAGTGATAAGGTGTGGAGAGACAAGGTGTGCTCTTTTTGTAATAAATTTTAAAGGGTGATAAGGTGAATATTTTTCATTTATAGTAATAAGTGATTTTGGAGTGATAAGGATTGATTTTGTTGTAAATATTTGGAGTGATAAGTTTTTCACTCTAGGAAGTCATTGAAGTGAATTGTTGTTTGAAAAAGGGTTCAAAAAAGGAAAATATTGTGATTGAAAAAGTTGCTCTTGGGCGTAAGAGCTCATTGAAAGTTGAATACTAAACAGATTGGTTTTTGGTGATTCTGTCCTAGATCTTCCCAAAATTGAATAAAGGGATCTTAGGTACACCGTGTGTAGTGAATGCATGTGCATGACTTGTGTCCAGTTTTTTGACACTCTCTTTGTAATATGGTTCACAACAACTTAAATAACTACATGCACATAATCAAGCTCATGTAAACAAAATTAAGTAAAAAATCACAAGCAATCACATGCATTTGTGCAACACATAATAAAGTTGATAAAGAGGTCTTCTACAACCACATTCGACATCATTCAATCAAAGAATTCAAGTTAAAGATGCTATAAAATCAAGCATTCCAAGACAAGACGACATCAACAACATTTTTCGTATCACTTGCAAATAAACATTTTTGTAACTAAGTTGAATTGTACGGGTGAATTCTCGGTTGAAACTGAAACCCAAATTTGAATTGGTAAGGCGATCAACCTATGAAAATTAAGTCAAGTAAGTCTTCAACTGATTCATATTATTTGAACTTGTTATTTGTCTTTTGGGTGCATTTTCGACAATGCTCGACACCCTTCCTTTTCAAATAAGCACAATCAAGTGAGTACATTCAAGGGAGTACAAAGAGTCAGTGAAGCAATTAAGAAAGTTCAAGAAATAGATCATAATCAAGTAAACATGATTTAAATATTTCAAGCAAGCAAGTTATAAAACTCAAACAATTGTTGAAAGCAAGCGCAAGCGAGCCAGTGCAAGCGAGCATGTCATTCAAATCAAGCGAGCGAATTCAATCCAACAAGTTCAAATCAAGTGAGAAAGTTCAAGACAAGTGAGCCTGAATTCAAGCGAGTGAGTTCACATGGTGAAACACATCCAGTTGTTACAGGTTCTTCACGATTTGATCCTATCAAGTGCTGAAGATATGGTGCAAATCAACAAAGCAACTCTTGCTAATATTTCAAGGCATCTACAACACACAAATGAAATGATTGGGTTCCTTTAACTGGAGTCGCAATTACAAAAAAATGAGTTTCAAGAGAAGAGTGATGCTTCTGAGTCTTTGAACCATACAAATAAACATGATTCTAAGCCATTTATCCAAACAACTTCAAGTGTCGAAGTTGTTCAAGTTCAAATTTCTTCCAAACAAATCATCAAGCCATGGGAGGAAATCCAAAGTAACAGAAATTGACGGGGATTAGGGTATGAAAAAGACGACGACAACTTGCATATCCAATATTATTCAAAGCCCATCAAGCTCATCAGTGTATTCTTTCTTGAACAAATCACATCAACAAATTCTGTGAAAGTTGCAGAAAAAATGACATGCACACAAACCAAAGTTACGGTCAAATCAAAATGCTCACATTGTCAAATAATAGGTCATATGGAAGATAATTGTTTTGATCTCCATCCTTGTCGCCATTGTGGCAAACTGAATCATTCAATAGAGAAATGTTGTAACCAAAACCAACCAGCCAGATTGAAGATCAACTATGAATGTATTGATCCTTGGGAATGGTCGTCAACATTCAAAAGATTGTGTAAGTTTTATAACTGAATTCAATCACACATGTTGTAGCTGACAATCAAATGAATATGGTATTCTCGTGTAGTTGAACTGGGGAGTACACCAGTTCAACACTCCTACACCTGAAGGGGGGGGGGGGGGGGTTAGGAATCATTTGTAGAGGATTGTCTCCTTTCGGTACGACGAAGAGAGGAAATGATAATAGGGTAGAGTGCTTGTCAACCGAAAATCCTAAACAAAACCAACAAAAGTAACCGATTGAGCATCTTCAACAATAGAGTGGGCATCATCGATAAAGCAGTTTTCGCTTGACATCATGAAAAAATAGTGAGTTGTTTTTGATATCATCAACAAATTCGCCGGTGGGCGTCTTCAAAATTTTGTCAGTGGACAAGCAGATTTGCCAGTGGGCGTTCTCAAATTTTGTCAGTGGACAAAGGATGCTAATTTCAAGCAAAGGACATATGGATCCTTTTTCAGCTTGAAATGTGATGAAGTTGTCGAGAAAAATTCAGAGATGAATTAGACATGCAGCTAACTCACAATCTCTTCATATTGCAGTTTTTTCGGCATCCAGCTTTGGTGGTTTTTCAGGCAATGTTTTTGAGGATAAACATGAGAACTTGGAAGTTGGTTCCTCGTTCTTATTTTGGATTTATCATTGAGGGGGGGAATGTTAGCCTCACTCTAATGTGAGAAAAACAATTATAAATCCAAAAATATAATTAAATTAATTAATCTTGAAAATTAGTAATTTATGCATAATTTTCTAGATTGAGTTGGTTCCTCTTAATTAGGAGTTAGTTTAGGCCTACCTAACTTGGCTCCTAGATTAGTGTGTGTGGTTGAGATATTTTCTCAACCAATTTTTCCAAAATAGATGCATTACCTTGAGACAACTTCCTCATCTATTTATTTGTATTATAACATTATTTTAATAAGAAAGAATATGTGAGGAATAAGTAAAGCTCTTAGGCATTTTCCGCCATGAGTGTGTTTGTGTATAAATCTGTATGTTTTTATGTGTGTTAATTTTATGTGATTGTCCTACAAAAGACCCTGAATTTACATAATGATGTTGGATAATTAAATTATCATATATAGAACCCAACATTTTTTCATCGCTACCATGGAGGCACTTTAGGGATAGACCTTAGAAACCTACCACAATATAGTTTTCTTATTTACCTTTTTTTATTGAAATTTTTTGTTTCCTTTGAAGTAGATTCATGGAGAGGAAAAAATAACTCATGTTAGCAGAGCCTTGACAACATGAGATCATCCTGCAAGTACATGAAAAATCTCTCCTTGAATTTGTTCCCTTTCTGTATATTTTGTTTATTTCTTTAAAGGGCTTTCTTTTTTAGAGTGTTGTAAGAACCCCCCCAATATGTGCTAATACATGTGCTAAAAGGACCTACCACCTAGAAGGAGAATAATGTTAAGCATCTTGACAAGAGATGTTACTCCAATAACTTTCTCAAATTATAGAAATAACTAGAGTCTTTGCTTCTCAGGAAGAGAAGATATTGGCAGTAGTCAAGAATAGACATATTTTCCATAAGTGAAGATTCATGAGTTGTCTGTACATGAAGATCCAAAATATTTCCTTCATCATCTCTGTCAATCCACTAGGAAGACCAAAGAATCATTGATCGAATTTGATGAGGATGGGCCATTAAAAGCAGAGATTGAAGAACTCTGGGCCATCCATTATAGAAATTTTGAAATAAAAATTGGGTCTCAAAACGAAAATGTACAACCAAAACCAACTTTATAAGAACCAGTAGGATTCAAGATGACGATGTCAACCATGGGGGATGATTTTCCATTTTTGGAGTAAAAAATATATATATATTAAAAAAAAAAAATCAACATGTATTTTCAACTTATCTGACTACAATTTTACTCAAATTTTGAGTGGGAGAAATCATTGGATGTGGAATTTAATTTCTCATCGAAGGAGTCCCCATGTTGCATACTTTCGATGGACCCTGCTACATGAAAAATGAGAGATAATTTATTTCTAATTTTTCATGTAGCGGGGTATATCGGAAGTATGTAACATGGGTACTCATTGGACAATAAATTAATTTCCACATACAATGAATCATCCCGCTCAAAATTTGAGTAAAACCATAGGGAGATAAGTTGAAAATACGAGTTGGAAAAAGTATTTTTTTCTTTTTTTTTTCCATCTAAAATTTGATGATGTAATATAATATTATTTTATTATTTCCAATATTTTTTTATAATGTTCCTTAGGAGGCCCATTTTAGACCTGAAAATTTCTCTAATGCTTATCATATGATCAAACATGCATTCTAGAGGGAAATTAGAAAGACTTGGAAGACATGCATGGAATGACAATGGAGGATGTTCCAACTGAATTAGAAAACCAAGAATATGTGGATTTCATTGTAGCTTGATTTCAAACGTTCATCAACACATATTATTCCTCCAACATTTGAAAACCCCTCGCACCGCATCAATTGATGCAAATGGTTCCTCATATTCTAGTATTTCTTAAAGTATACTTTTCAAGCTTGAACATGAGTATAATTTTCATTCTGTTATGCACATGGATGCACTGGAAGTACTCCTACATTTGAAGGATGTTTTCCTTTATTTAAATTAGGGTAGGATGTTAGAAGAAATAAATAAAAAATCCACCTGAAAATAAAACGATTGTAGTATTTTATAATTTCAATCCTTAGTTATCAGTCATTCTTGAAGTTGTATCTCCCTAAGGCGCAACTATTGAAACTTTTGGTTGTTATCAAGATTGAGCACTCTTGTGGCAAGTCTATTTAGGTGTCATTCACTTTTAATGCCTAATTATTTTGTGAAGTGACTATAATTGATCAGGTGGTCCCTTTTCATGTTGTTTAGCCAAGACCATTTAATGATTCAGTTGAGATGATTTGTCAAGGAGAATAATAATGTTGTTGCTAATTCATTATCTATAAATCCTTCATTTTACTCATTTTAAGAAATTTTATTATCTTGGAAGGATCACATACTATTAGAATATGCAAAAAATTAGTATGCATGTGATATTTTAGATGCAAAAATTGACAATGGAATATTTAAAGTGATGAATGGCATCATCTATTATAAGAATATAATCTATGTAGTTCCCAAAAGTAAATTCAAGCACACAATTCCAATTTTTGTTCATAACAATCAACTTGCTTGTCACCTTGGTTATTTGAAGACATATAGGTATCTTCCTGAAAGGTTCTCATGGAACGGTATGAAGAATGGTGTTCTCAATCATGTGAGGAAATGCATAGAATGCCAAAGAAACAATGTGGAAGTTCCCCTCCCTACAGGGTTTCTACAACCAATTCCTATTCCCAACCAAAAGTGGGAACATATATCACTATATTTTATCATAAGGCTGCATAAGATAAATGGCAAGAAATATATTTTTTCTATAGTGGACAAATTTACTAAATATTATCATTTCATGCTAATGAATTTTAAATATAAACCTCCACAAGTTTTTGGTATATTTTTTGAACATGTATTCACATGTGCCTAAGAGGATTGTAAGTGACAAGGACCACATATTCATTAGCACTTTTTTAACAAGAATTGATGAATTTGGGAGGAACAAAACTTCATCATAGCACTAGTTATCATCCTCAAATGGATGGTTAAAGTGAAATTGTTAATAAATGGATTTAGGGCTACTTGAGGAACTATGTAGCGGGACAATAAAAATCGTGGATAATATGGTTATATTTAGTAGAATTTTGGTACAACAGTTCATATCACATGAGCATAAACATGACTCCTTTCAAATCCTTATATGGTTTTGAAGCTTCTAAATTTGTTTATTTGGTTTTTTCTGGTACTAGAGCTCCAAAATATCTTGAGTGGGCTAATGAGAATGAATATATCCTCAAGACACGTAAGAATAATATTCATGTTGCACAGGCGCGATAGAAGATATGTTGATTGACATCGAATCGAGAGCTCCTTTGATGTAGAAGACATGGTATTTTTGTGTCTTCAACCTTATAGACAATCTTCATTGAAGATCAATGGAGTAGAAAAGCTTAAACCCCGGTTTTACAAGCCTTTGAATGTGATTAGTAGAATTGGTGAAATAACATATGAGTTGTATTGGAAAGTGTAACTAGGTTCGGTCTTCATAATGACTAATTATTATGAATTTATGTAATGTAGAAGACAAAGATAATAAAATGTATTTTGTAAATACTTGCTTCATGGGTTTCATGAGCAACAAGTTTTTATTATAGGTCAAAGACTTCTTCTTGATGTCTTTTAGGGATTTTTCATCTTGTCATAAATTTATAGTTTAGAGTCATTGTTACACGTGTTAAAATGTATAAGGTATGCCTTAAGATCTTGTCATCATTACTGGAAGACATGCTTCACAAATCGGCTTTGAAAGATGCTGGATAATACTGCTTGTTAAGTCAGCCTAACAGTCATGTCGGCTCATAAAAATAGTCACATCGATTCACAAGTCAGGTGGGCTAATAAATAGTGGCAAACCACTATAAATACCCAAGTAAACTGCGCATAAAATATAGAAAAAATAGTACAGATACCTCTAAGGTTCTCGAGCTTGATTATAGGAATACAAGTTCAGATAAGCTCTGAAGTTCAAGGTGAATCAAGGGTACAGTTGGTACATTGAAGAGGAGACATAACATCAAAGGGAGGAAGGAATAAGTTACCTCTGTTTTGGGTTCAATCTACCACGTCATGTTCCAATATTACAATGCAAAAAAGAGTGTGTTTGTGTGTGTGAAAATGAGTCAATGCAATGAAGAAGGATCACGAGATAACACACTGATAGGCTCTCTCTATTGTGGAGTATACATCTACCTCACATATCTATAATAAATTTAGGAAGGTCGAAGTAACTAGACGGTAATCAATTGTGTGGACCAATGCATAGAAGAAAGAGAATCCAACAAGGCCAATCACAGATTGGGAAAGTGATTTCATTCTTACGATCAAGGGTATAGGAGGTCGAGGCTTGAAGAAAAGGAGTTCACTAGGAACCAATCTTTCCTAGGGCCAGTACAAGGAAGTGCAAAAAGGAAGATCAACATAAGAAGCCTAGTGGAGTAGTGCCAAGGTCTTGGAGGAATACAAGATTCAAGGGTATGTTTCATGGTCATGGTAATTGTGAACTGAAAGTCAATAAGAAGAATTACTTGTGGTTTTTCCTCTCCAAGAGGGAGAGGTTTTGGCCCTGGCTTGAATAGCCTAAAATTTGGGTCTCTTGTGTTTTGATAATTGACTTGATGAAAGATATAATAAGTTAATAAAGATAAGATATAAGTAGTATAAATAAGTTCACAAGTGATTATTAAGAATATAATTGAATTAAACTATGCCCTACCAAATTCTCAACATGGGTTTAGAGATAATTTGATGAAGACAAAGGGTTATTTGACAAGAAGACACTCAAGGATCAAAGATCAAGAATCAGTTTCTCTAGAAAGAATCAAAGAAAAATTCAAAGACTACATTGAAGAGTCAATCTTCAGATATAAGAAGATCTTCATTCACTCAAATAAGGATCTCTTTGCATGATTAGTGAAATCCTCAAGCCACCTCAAGAATACCAAGGGCTTCTTCAACAAGGAAAATAAAAATCAAGAAGGTGACCCTTATAGTAAAAGAATCTAAAGCTATCTCAATCAAAATTATTGGAGGCACATCATCAGGCCATATTTTTTTTGGAGACATCATGCAACACCATTTAAGACTTCACCAAATTACTATTCTTCCAAAGTCGTCATCAAAAGCATCAAGGATTCAAGGTGATCTAGCACTCTTAAAAAAAAACAAAAAAGTCAATCTAAGAGGGAGCTCCTACTATTATCTACATCATCATTAACAAAGAAGCTACAAAAGAAAGTACCTCTATGACTTCATTTGAATCTCTCAAAATGACTTATTGCAAAGAAAGAAACAAATTGGTTGGGTCATCAAACTTTTGTGCATGGAAGAAAAGGAAAGATTTGAATATAATTGACAATGAAGTTATGGTATACATAAAAGGATCTATAACTCAACCTTGAAAATAAGATGCTTCAGCTCATGCCAAGTACATGAAGGGAGAATGAAGAGCCCTAAGGATTCTTATAGAATCCATTAAGGACTCAGTCATTCCCTATATATCAAAACTAGAAACTACTAAAGACATATATGAAGAATTAGTGGAGTTTTTCTTCATGAGTATTGCAGGAGAAGTAATCTCTCTAAGATAAGAACTATACAAGTTGAAATTGTGAAGAGAGGAAGGAATCACTTCATATTTTACGAGTATTTATGAAATACGAGACAAGCTACAGGAACTGGGAGAAGTAGTGTCTAATAGTGAAATGACTACAGTGGTGTTGAATGCTCCACCAAAAGAATGGGGAAACTTCACTTCAAGCATATATGGGAAGAAATAAGCAACACCATTCTAGGATCTATGGTATCTATGTAAAATACAGGAAACACGATTAAAAGCTAAAGTTGATACAAAACCAAGTGAAGAGAATCAAGCCTACGTAACCATGTCCAGGAAGAAAGAAATATTTGGTCCTCAGAATAGAAAGAGAAATGTGGATAAGGTACAATGCTATGGATGTAATAAACTTGGGAATTATGAAATGGATTGTCCAAAATCTAGGAAAAGAGGAAAAAGAAGCCCATGTCACTGAAGAAAGGGAATAACTTGATACAAAAAATTTAAGAAAGAAGAAGTGAAAGATCTTCCTCTTTAAGAGGTTTCTGTCGATTGTAAAATAATATGTTAGGAAGCATTTTAAATTAAATGGCATCATGATAGAGGCATTGAATGAAGGATCACTTTTCATAGGAGTATGTCTACAATAGAAATATTCTATGAAATAAGTGGCTCCTAGGAACGTCACTAATAACAACATTGATGGAAGGAAATCATCTAGATCAAGGGTCATCATTCAATAATCTATATGGAAACTTGTGAAAATTTTCTAATGGAGTCCTCTTTGGTTTCACTGGTTAGAAAGAAAGCAAAAGGTTTCATTTAAAATTATATCTTGCATAATTATGGGATTAGGATATGGTGAAGCAAGTCAAGGAAATGAAATTCTTCATTCTAGGGAAAACTGCTACATGATGACTCAAAATGAAAAAGAGATGAGGTAAATGTATATATATGCTTACACTGGATGCTATGAAGTCATGTCATATTGTTGCAAGTAATAGGCTTCTATCTTTAGAAGTATGATCAAAATAAAGGAGAATCTCTTTCGATACACAGGTTGCCAATAGGCATGATAAAAAACAGATGAAATCAACATAATATGTCCTCATATGGAATATGAGTTGGTTGTGTACTAACAAGGAATTGCATACTGGAAGTTTCTGGGAATGAAATAAAGTTGTGTGGAAAAAGAAAAGAAGAGATCGTGAAGTGAAACTATGATAAGATGCAATTATCATATGGAAGCCAAGAAGACTTGACTACGAAATATCCTAGGAAGATATGTAGACTCTGATAGAATTCTGGTAAATATGAAGACCCTTGACAATACATATCTTTAGGATATATGCAAATATGTATGAAGGATGTCGATGCTTATAAGAATATGTCATGATGAAAGATCATCACTGAGGTAAATTTTGATTTAAAAGTTCATATGTAATGTATATCTAGATAAGTTTATGCAGGGATGCCAAAGGGAAGTAAATGACTTCCACAGATGATAGCCATATGTAAGGATGAAATATCATTGAAGAAATATGGTTCGAAGGAAAGAAACATGGCAGGAAGCTAGACCAGATAAGAAATACTGGTGAATCTGTTGGAAATATTGTCATTGATGGCAAAGGGGTGGCAAAGGGGTGGAAAATAGGAGCACATGCAGGTAACTAGGTAGTAGCGAACGAGGAGAAGAGTGCTTTACGAGCGATGTCAGAGTCGAAACGAGGACAAGCATTAGGTGGAAAGCGAGAGTTGTCCGGAGGCAGGTGTAGGAAGAAAAATGCCCTCAAACGAAGAATGTTGCTAAATTCTCTGTGAATTATATATTCTTGATTGAATTCAGTAGGAAGGATATTTGAGTCCCTGTGGATTTAAATCATGTGTGAATAAGTTCGGTGTATTCATACATCCTGACAAACCTCTAAAATTGGAGGGTTCTGGTCTCTTCACAATATGTGTTAAGTATGGCTGAGTAAATCTGCGTAAAGGGCTGGTGGATTCGATAGGGTTAACCTGTTTGCTGAAGAATGAAATTGAATGGACACATGATCGCAGAGCATGTTTTACACACACACACACACACACACACACACACACACACACACACACACACATATATATATAACCTAAGTTACATTAACATAATCGTGTGGAGGAAGAACAATTAAAACAAGGTTATGTCTTCATGGAGAAACGGAGCGATGACGGAATAAAGGCGGAAGGAACCTTGAGCGAAGGGGCGGAACCACGAAGGAGGAACAGTAAAGGCGGTTTCTGGTTTTTATCGCACCACCTTTTCACGGTGAGCAGTATTTGAGGAGGGGGAGCGATTCCATAGAATGAGCGACACGCGTCCCTGGATGAATTTGCAAAACTGCCATCACTGTGCGCCATCGCACGTTAATGATCGACCAGGGAATCCGCGCAATATTGTCGTGCGCCGTCGATCTGGAGGAGAACCATCGGACGGTGGATGTATGAGGAAGGTGCACGATGGATAATCACGATATGGTGTGAATATGTGATTGGGTTGTTGACTGTATATGTGGGCCCAACCTAAATTATATTGATTAGGACTATTCAAATTAATGTTTGCGGGTTTAACCAAGGATTATTTAAATTAAATATAAAAAGCGAATGGACCATCACTTTTTAATATTATTCAAAAGTTGGTGGAACGAATAAACCTGGGGGTCGACATATGAGGGTTATTACTAAAGGAGAAATTTGGATTAATATCTCAATCTCAGATTGAGATATTAAAAAGCCTTAGATTAATCATCTAATGGCCAATGAGAAGTTGTTTGGGGCTCAGATAGACACCGCTGTATTATCTATTCGATCACGTCTAAGGAATACCATGAGCGGTTTGGTGGTATTGACTCATGGTATTGATAAAGGCAAAAATATATAAGGAGAAAGCGTATTTTGATTCATGGTAAGAGCGGCGGGTTCGGCAACGAATAAATCTGCGCGGGAATGTACGCATTGTTGAACTAGGTAGATCGAGTGCGCAGATACTGTGGATATGATGAAGGTTTAAGATCTCTGGGTCTAGAAATGATGAATCTCTCGCGGAAGATGCGCAAAAAAGTAGTGAAGGCAGTACAGGGCGGTATACGGGTGAAGAAATTTGGTGGTGCGAGGTTGAAACCTTCGGTGTAGAGCGGAATTTTTAACAATGGTAACGGTATTCGTCGAGAGGTTGGAGCTCCCTTCCAGTAGTGACTGGAGAACGAGAGAAGGTTGTAGCCTTCTACTGGTTGGTGCCTGCATGCTGGTATAAGTCTGCACCAGTACAAAATTGTAAGATGTTTTTCTTTATAATAAATATTAAAAACAGAGACGACAACAGCGGTGGTTTTCTCCCAAATTGGGTTTCCACCTTAAATATTGGCGTTCATGTGTGTTTCTTGTGTTTGATGGTTTTTCTGTTATTTTTTGTTCATGCGCACAACACTAAACTTGTCTGATGAATGGATGTTGTGATGATACAGTAAAGACATAATAAGATCTGCGGATATTTTAAGTTGGTTTGTGGTTTTGAAAGAAAAAATTAAAAGTTCTCGGTAAGCTCTAAATGCGGTTCACCCCCCCCTCTCGGTATTTATTCTAACAATTGGAATTAGAGCGGGGTCCTTAAGCTTAGCCGCTAGAAGGAAGATCAATCAAGATAGCATTCGAAAATGGAACAACATCTATCGTACCTCGGCTCTTGACGGAAACAATTTAATCTTAAGGAAAACAAGGAGAGATCCTATATTCGGTCTGCGAGTGCAGATGTATGGGCTATTGTTGAAGTAGGATATCAATATCCAGCCGCTGTACCAACAGATCCAACGGAAAGAAAGAATTATGAAAAAAATGCAAAGGCGGTTAATGCTCTATTGGGAAGTCTACCAGAATCAGAATTTTTCGAAGTCATGCAGTTAAATACAGCAAAGGCAATATGGGACAAAATCATTCTAAGCTATGAAGGTGATGCAAAGGTAAAAAGTGCTAAACTCCAAACTCTCAGAATTCAATATGAGAACCTAAAAATGCATAATGAGGAGAGAATTGCTAATTTCTTTTTACGACTTGATGATATTGTAACTCGTATGAGAAATCTGGGAGAAACAATAATCGAATCTACTCTGGTTGAGAAAGTTTTAAGATCACTAACGACAAAATTTGAGTCAAAAGTTTCTGCTCTTGAAGAAAAGCAGGATCTTCAAAATCTTACTGTGGTGCAACTTCATGGCATACTAAATGCTTATGAAATGAGAAGAGGAGGACCATCTGAAGTCAAAGAAGCTGTCTTTAGAGCTTCTACAAAAGGGAAAGAAGTTCAAGAGACAGAAGGATCAGGGTATATCTCAGAAGAAGATGAGGTAAATTTCGTAAAGAAACTCCAACTTGGCACAGGATGGTTCAGAGGTAAGCTTCCTTTCAAATGTTTTTCTTGTGGAAGAGTTGGTCATTATGTTTCTAAGTGTCCTCACAAAGAAACACATGAAAAGGGAAAGGAAGTAGCAAGAAGGAATAAGAATCAGTTTAGCACTAGAAAAAATTACTATACTCATGAAGACAGTGATGGATTATCAGACAGTGAGGAAGAATGTGAACAAGATCTTAGACTTCTCATGGAATTTGAAAAAGAATCTAGAGAGGAAAACGATACTTTTATGGATGCCTTAGAGAACAATGATTTTCTTGATGAAATCAATCAACTCAAAATATGCTTAGAAGAATGTAAAATATCCATAGAGACTTTGAAAAATCAGCTTGAAGAAAAGGAGAAACATAATGAGAAATTAGAATGTGAAATAGTAAGTCTAAGAAAAGAAATTGAGAAAGTAAAAACTTTGAATCTTAGATTTGCTAAAGGATCTGAAACCTTAGATGAGATTATCAAGGTACAACGTTCTCCTCTTATAAAGACAGGTCTTGGATATACCAGAGAATCTTCTCAGGCTTTAGCACCAAACTATCTAAAAGCAGCTACAACGAGTATACAACATTCTGCCACTCAGCAAGGGAATAAAGAATCTTTGCAGGTAAAGCATGACCATCTCAATTCAAAGAACACTAACAAGAACACACTTCCAAGAAACACCAACCAACAGGTAAATTCAAGTAGAAGATTTTTTGATCGCAAAAATTTCTTCTTCAATGGACAATGTTTCTTATGTCACAATTTTGGTCATAAAGCTGTTCAATGTGTTGTATATAAAACCATCATGACAAGAGAAGCAAGAAAGAAAAGGATTGATCATAGAACAAAGAAGAATACATACAACAACTTTTCTCCTCTTCAAAATGAAGTTGAATGTGCTTATTGCAATAACTTTGGTCATGAAGAATCTGAATGCAGGAGAAAAGTTCAGCCAAAAGAGTATTTTCCTTCAAGCTCCAAAGTGTGGAAAAAGAAGGAGTTACAGGTTGAAAATTGTGGCATAGCGTTATTTGCAGAAGGTGAAGAAAATCAATGGTATATTGATAGTGGATGCTCAAAACACATGACAGGTGACAAAAACAAACTTATTGCATATAGTGCTCCTGAAAAAGAAAAGAATGTTACATTTGGAAATGATACTCCTGCTGTCATTAAGGGAAAAGGGTCTGTTTTTCTAAAATAAAAGGTGAAAGCTAATAATGTCATGTATGTGGATGGATTAAAGCATAATCTGCTAAGTGTAAGTCAAATGTGTGATCAAGGAACTGAAGTTGTCTTTAGTTCAAAAGAATGTGTGGTACGTGATCTTGATACAGGTAAAACAATTATAAAAGGAAAAAGATCTCCAAGCAACCTGTATGTATTAAAGAACTACAAAGAACAATGTTACTTAAGTAAATCTTCAGAAAACTGGCTATGGCATAGAAGGTTGGGACATCTAAGCTTTTCTCAAATCAACAAATCAAGCAGACTTAAAGTTGTTCGTGATCTTCCCAATATTACTCTACCTGAAAATATCATATGCAAATCTTGCCAATTTGGTAAGCAAACCAGAGTACAATTTAATGCCAAGGAAGGATCATCAAGTAAGCCTCTTGAACTCATTCATACTGACATATGTGGACCTGTAAGGAAAAAGTCACCACGTGGTGAACAATACTATATCTTATTTATTGATGATTTCTCTAGAATGTGTTGGATTGGGCTGCTTAAACACAAAGATGAAGCATTTGATAAATTTCAGATCTTCAAAGCACTAGTTGAGAATGAATTAGATCTAAAAATCAAGTGTCTTAGATCTGATCGAGGAGGAGAATATACATCAGATGAATTCCTTGAATTTTGTGAACAACATGGCATAAAAGGACAGTTTTCTGTAGCTGGCACTCCACAACAAAATGGTGTAGCAGAAAGAATGAATAGAACAGTTCAACAAATGGCTAGAGCTATGCTTGATGATTTCAGAACACCTGACACATTTTGGGGAGAAGCAGCACATACAGTTGTAAATATTCTTAACAAGGCACATGTTCGTGTAAATAGTGATAAAAATCCATATGAACTCTGGTATGGTAAACCTCCCACTGTGAAGCATTTTAGAGTTTTTGGAAGCAAATGCTTTATCAAAAATAATGATGAAAAACTTGGCAAGTTTGAACCCAGAGCAGATGAAGGAATACTTCTTGGTTACTCCTCTAGGAGTAAAGCATATAAATGTTACAATAAAAGACTTCGGAAGATTGTTGAATGTATTGATGTTGTTATTGATGAGTCTCCTGCAACTCCAAAAGAAGAAAAACAAACAACGGATGAAGATGATGATGACATATATCCTTCTACATCAAATAGGAATGATATAGAAAGTGAACCCAATGAAGAACTTGAAGATGATTTATCTGAAAAAGCTCCATCTAGATATGTTCAAAAGAATCATCCAGAATCTCAAATTTTGGGAGAAAAGGGATCAGGTGTACAAACAAGAAGGACTCTTGTGGGATCTTCTAGCTATCTGGCATTTCTATCCACTGTTGAACCACACAATGTCAATCAAGCTAGCAAAGATGAATGTTGGATTCAAGCCATGAATGAAGAGCTTGATCAAATTGAAAAGGATCACACTTGGGAATTAGTACCAAGACCTCATGACAAAAATGTCATTGGAACTAAATGGATATTAAAAAACAAGTTAAATGAGAATGGGGATGTTATAAGAAATAAAGCTAGACTTGTTTGCAAAGGGTATGCTCAACAAGAAGGTATAGAATTTGAAGAAACTTTTGCTCCTGTAGCCAGACTTGAAGCCATAAGAATGTTTCTTGCTTTTTCAAGTTTCCAACAAATCAAAGTTTATCAAATGGATGCTAAATCTGCTTTTCTCAATGGTGATCTAGAAGAAGAAGTGTATATAAAACAACCTGAAGGATTCATTTTGGGAAATGATGAAAATATTTTTTGTAGACTTAAAAAATGCTCTATATGGTCTCAAACAAGCTCCAAGGGCATGGTACTATCGTCTTGACAAATATCTCCATCAACAAGGATTTTCTAAAGGGTTTGCTGATAGCAACTTATACGTAAAAACTGAAAATGATAAACTACTGATTGTGGTTGTATATGTTGATGATATCATTTTTGGAAGTAATGAAGAGTCTATGAGTTGGAAATTTTCTTCTGATATGCAACAAGAATTTGAAATGTCTTTACTTGGGGAACTAACATTCTTTCTTGGCTTGCAAGTGCAACAAACAACAGATGGCATATTCTTATCACAAGCAAAATGTCTTAAGCAAATCTTGAAAAAGTATGGCATGGAAGATTGCAAACCTGTAAGTACACCAATGATAACAGGATGTAATCTTAGTTCTAATGATGATTCCCCCACGGTGAATCAACCAGAATACAGATCTATGATAGGAAGTCTACTTTATCTCACTGGGACAAGACCAGACATTATGCATGTAGTTGGGATTGTTGGAAGATTCCAAGATAATCCAAAAGAGTCTCACCTTCAGGCTGTGAAAAGAATATTCAAATATCTACAAGGAACTCAAGACTTTGGACTATGGTATCCAAAGAATGCTGATCTTACTCTTTATGCTTATACTGATGCAGATTGGGTTGGAAATGTTGATGATCGGAAAAGCACTAGTGGTGGTGCATTCTATATGGGGCCCCGGTTAGTATCTTGGTTCAGAAAGAAGCAAAGCTCTATTGCCTTATCTATAGCAGAAGCAGAATATGTGGCTGTAGCATCATGTTGCACTCAACTTCTTTGGATGATGCAAACCTTACAAGACATTCAAATAAAATGTTCACCTCCTATCTCCATTATGTGTGATAATACAAGTGCCATCAGTATCTCAAAGAATCATGTTATGCATTCCAAGACCAAGCACATTCCCATCAAATATCACTTCTTACGTGAACAAGTGCTTGAACAAAAGGTGAAGTTGGAGTATGTTCCCTCCAAAGAACAAGTCGCTGATATATTTACCAAACCTCTACCCAGAGAAGCGTTCGAATATCTCAGACAAAAGCTGGGAGTAGTCTCTTCCACACAGAAGGTCAGATCTGCTTAAATTTAGAAGATTAAATTGGATATGCTCCCATTGAAAGTGATAAGAATGCACAGGCTAAGGGAAGCATTGGTCATGTGGAAAGGATGCATTATTGGCACTCTAATTGGTTATTGTGCTTGAGAATTTCTGATCTTGATTGTATAAGTCATTTCTGTTCTTTCATGAATTATTATAAGATGTAGCATGATCTCAGGGGGAGCATGGTATTATCGGTATGAAGGATATTGATCAACTCTTTGCCATTGATGTCAAAGGGGGAGGAAAAAAAAAGAGGGGAAGAGTATTGCCATCAATGCCAAAGGGGGAGATTGTTGGAAATATTGTCATTGATGGCAAAGTAATTGGCAAAGAAGGAGCATCTGGAACAGTAACTAGGTAGTAGCAGAGAAGAATAGAGGAAGAGTGCATTTACAGAGAGCAATATCAGTCAAGAAGCAGGGACAAGCAGTAAATTGAAGCAGAGTTGTCCAGAGACAGTGTAGGAAGAAAAAGGCCATCAAACAGAAAATTGCTGCTAAATTCTCTGTGAATTATATATTCTTGATTGATTTCAGTAGGAAGGATATTTGAGTTCCTGTGGATTTAAAACATGTGTGAATAAGTTCGGTGTATTCATACATCCTGACAAATCTCTAAAATTGGAGGGTTCTGGTCTCTTCACAATATGTGTTAAGTATGGTTGAGGAAATCTACGTAAAGGGCTGATGGATTCAATTTCTGTAAAAAGCACGAGCTAGCAAATCAGCAAAGGATGTAATTCTGTATGATGGATTCGATAGGGTTAACATGCTTGCTGAAGAATGCAATTGAATGGACACATGATCGCAGAGCATGTTTTACATATATATAACCTGAGTTACATTAACATAATTGCGCAGAGGAAGAACAATTAAAAGAAGGGTATTCCTTCATGAAGAAACGGAGCGATGATGGAATAAAGGCAGACGAAACCTTGAGCGAAGGGGCAGAACCACGAAGGAGGAACAGTAAAAGTGGTTTCTGGTTTTTATCGCACCACCTTTGCACAGTGAGCGGTATTTGAGGAGGGGGGAGCGATTCCATAGAACAAGCGACACGCATCCCTGAACGAATTTGTAAAACCGCCATCACTGGGCGCCATCGTCCGTTAATGATCGACCAAGGAAGCCGCACGATATTGTCGTGCGCCGTCGATCTAGAGGAGAACCATCGGACGGTGGACGTATGAGGAAGATGCACGATGGATAATGACGATACGGTGCGAATATGTGACGGGGTTGTTGACTGTATATGTGGGCCCAGCCTAAATTATATTGATTAAGGACTATTCAAATTAATGTTTGTGGGTTCAACCAAGGATTGTTTAAATTAAATATAAATTATGATAAAAAGCGACTGGGCCATCATTTTTAATATTATTCCAAAGTTGGTGGAACGATTAAACCTGGGGGTCAACATATGAGGGTTATTACTAAAGGAGAAATTTGGATTAATATCTCAATCTCAGATTGAGATATTAAAAAGCCTTAGAATAATTATATAATGGTGAATGAGAAGTTGTTTGGGGCTCGGGTAGACACCACTGGACTATCTATTTGATCACGTCCAAGGAATACCATCAGTGGTTTGGTGGTATTGACTCATGGTTTTAATAAAGGCAAAACTATATAAGGAGAAGTGTATTTTGATTCATGGTAGAGGCAGCGGGGCTGACAACGAATAAATCTCTGTAAGAGATATCTGCATGATTGAACTCTGATAGATCAGAATCTAAGATGCACCTGTGGATATGATGAAGGTTCAAGATCTCTCGATCTAGAAATGATGAATCTCTAGGAATATCTGCAAAACAAATGATGAAGACGTGCTGCAAGATTGATATAAAAATTGAAGAAATTTGGTGAATCTAAGGGTTGAAGCCTTCAGTATGAGAGCGGAAGTTTTCTGCCAGTAGTAGCTGGTATTAAATTAGGGGGTTGGAGCTCCCTTCCAGTATTGACTGGAGAACGAGAGAAGGTTGTAGCCTTCTACAGGTTGGTGCTTGCGTGCTGGTATAAGTCTACGCCAGTAAAAATTATAAAAAGTTTTCTTTATAATAAATATTGAAGACTGAGATAACAGCAGCGGTGGTTTTCTCCCGAATTGGGTTTCCACCTTAAATACTAGTGTTCATATGTGTTGCTTATGTTTGATGGTTTGTTCTGTTATTTTTGTTCATGCCGCTTACTAAACATCTGATGAATGGACGTTGCAATGATCTAAGTAAAGACATAATAAGATCTCTGGATATACAAGTTGGTTTATGGTTTTAAGAAAGAAAAATTAAAAGTTCTCAGTTAGCTCTAAATACTGATTCATCCCCCCCTCTCAGTATTTATTCTAACAGAATCACTTTTTGATAGATGACATGAATCATGGATAAAAGTGATGGATGATCTGTGCCCTATGAAGAGATCCAAAAGTTGAAGACTCCTCAACATTGAAGAAATTCATGAAATCAAAGGGAGGAATTCTTCATGAGAAACTGGGTATCTCACCATTGCTGCTGTAGGTCCCTGGTTAAGAGGGAGCCTGGTTGTAATTTTCTTACTTGAAGAAACTTGGTAATTCCTAAGAATGACCTTAGGTACATTCCTTGTATAGGAATGAGTACATTCCTTTATGGAATATGTCCTCCCTAGTTGAGAGGGAGAGATAGACACATCATTCTTGTCTTCACCTGGGAAGACAGAATGGAGGATTAGGTAATCATTTGGCATGCAATACTCTTTTAGAATGTGACAGGGAATTTAAGATAAGAGTAGTCGTGGACCGATATTTTTTGAGGATTAGCTACCCAAGATAAGAATAGTCCATTAAGGTCATACTTTTTGAACACTTGAGTGGATTATGTACCTTGGAGAAAATGATGATGATGTCTATAAATCATTGGTCTCACCAATATTTTGGCGCATTGTTTCGTTAAGAGATGGAGTTGTTAGTCAAGGCCTTGCATTATGACAATGCTTGTTGATATGATGCTATACAGATGTGATTACCAATATGATTCTTCTTATGAGATTATTCATATTGAAAGTAATCATGTACCATTATGAATACCTCCCAAGTTAAGAGGGAGTGTTGGAAAGTGTAACTAGGTTCGGCCTTCATAATGACTAGTAATTATGAATTTACGTAATGTAGAAGACAAAGATATTAAAATGCACTTTGTAAATACTTACTTCATGGGTTTCATGAGCAAGAAGCTTTTATTATAGGTCAAAAATTATTCTTGATGTCTTTTCTGTATTTTTCATCTCGTCATAAATGTATAATTTAGAGTCATTTTTACACGTATAAAAATGTATAAAGTATGCCTCAAGAGCATGTCATCATTACTGGAATATATGCTTCACAAGTCAGCCTGAAAGATGTTGGAAAATACTACTTGTTAAGTCGGCCTAACAGTCATGTCGGCTCACATAAATATTCAAATCGGTTCACAATTAAGGTCGGCTAATAAACAATGGAAAACCACTATAAATACCCAAGTAAACTATGCATAAAATAAAGATAGGACAATTCAAATACCTTTGAGATTGTTGGGCTTGATTATAGGAATAAAAGTTCGGATAAGCATTAATGTTCAAGGTGAATTAAGGGTACAGTTGGTACGTTGAAGAGGAGACAGAACAACGAAGGGAAGAAGGTATAAGTTACCTCTATTTTTGGTTAAATCTTCCACATCGTGTTCCAAGATTACAGTGCAAAGAAGAGTGTGTTTCTGGGTACGTAAAAAGGAGTCAATACAATGAAGAGGGACCATGAGATAACATATTGATATACTCTCTCTGTTGTGGAGTATACATCTACCTCGCATATCCATAGTAACTTTAGGAAGGTTGAAGAAACAAAACTATAATCAAGTGTGTGGACCAGTGTGTAGAAGAAAGAGAATCAAATAAGGACATTCACAGATTCGGCAAGTGATTTCGATCTTAAGATAAAGGGTAGAGGAGGCCGAGGCTAGAAGAAAAGGAGTTCATTAAGAACTGAGCTTTCCTAGGGTAAGTACAAGGGAGTGCAGAATGGAAGATCAACATAAGAATCCTACTGGAGCAGTGACAATTTCTTCGAGGCATACAAGATTCAAGGTTTTGTTTCATGGTCATGGTACTTCTCAACTCAAAGTCTATAGAAGAATTACTTGTGGGTTTTCCTCTCCAAGAGGGAGAGGTTTTGGCCTTGGCTTGAATAGCCTAAACTTTGTGTCTCTTGTGTTTTGATAATTGACTTGATGAAAGATATAATAAGCTAATAGAAAGAATATCGAAGTAAGAGAAATAAGTTCATAAGTGATTATCAATAAGATCATTCAATTAAACTATGCCCTACCAAATTCTCAACAAGTTGGAGTTTCCTTCTATAAGCAAGGTTCACAATGTATTTCTTGTATCATGCCGCAAAAGAGCTCTTGGGCAGCATGTAATTCCTTCAATGAAATTACCTCACATGGATGAAGAAGGTAAATTGATACGTATTACAAAGATCATTCTACAAGTAAGGGATACATGATTGACTAATAAATTAATCTCAAATATCTCATCAAATGTAAAATCTTTCCCTTGGAGGATGCAACATGGGAAGGGGAGGAAATTCTCAAGCATCATGATCTAAAAATTCTTAACGACAAGCATTCTTTGGATGGGAAAGAATATAATGTCCCCAACTGAAACCATGAAAGAAAACAACAAATCTATTATCCTTTCCTTGGCTTACCCAAGAGGAAAAGGATGCAAAGCCACATTGGGTTTAATCACATGCATGTGGATTATTGTGCATAGATACGATTGAGCGTGACTGGGAATTATTTGGAGTGCATCCATGAATGAACTAAATACCAATGGGACACATGCACTGATTTAGGAATGAGTTGAAACTTTTATTGGAGTTAACTACATTGCATGCATGCATGGGGAGATAATTGTTGGCCCTCGTTTTTTCATCTCTTTTTGTTTATGGAATACACCTTATTTTTCCATATTATCCATCTATTCACCATAATATCCACCTTATGTTGACCAAAAGATTCATATACAAGTATTTAAATTATGTTTTTCAATTATTATATTCTTTTGTAAAAATTGAAATCTAAGTGCATTTTTGGACAGCATCAGAAATTCCCGTAATGGCCTTATGGTTTGCATATGTGCAAGACACTTGGGCTCGAGCTGGATATATTTCTAGAAAGATCGGGAACTAAGAATAAGTGTACACCTATTGGTATAGTCAAACTGAGCTTTAATAGTCCCGGTCAAAGGTGGTCAAACAAGACTTGTCTTTATGGAGGATCCCTAGAAACTAGGTCAAAACTCTTATTTTGTGGGGTTTTCTAGATTTGATGGATCTGATGGATGAATTTGACTTGATTTGATAGGATAAGGATAGTTATGACTATATGAGCTATTTTGGATGAGTTTGTTAGATACTTTATCTATTTAAGCCTCAAACTTTGAAGACATTTATATGTATAACTTGTATGACTTAACATTATTATTTCTGAGATTTGGAGACATAATTGAAGATATGTTCTATCATATTTGTTGTTGTTATATGATGGTTGATTGATTGAAGTCTTAAGTAGTTGAATTCACCTTCAGTGTGCGAGGCAAGGGTGGAGGGCCCCCACACCGAGCTAAGTGCACTTCTTAGTTTATTTTGTAGCTGCAATTTCTGAATTAGCTTGCTTATGTTTAATTTGTTTATGCTAATTATTTATGAGTATTGATGAATCTAATGATCATTCTTAACTTGCATATGAAAGGACAAACAAATGTTTAAGTTAAAAATTATTTCTATCTAATCAAGATATTCTATTAGAATTCATATTTATATGCTTTTACATGGTTGCTGATGGATCTTAATCTTGTTTCTATTCTGCATATGAAGAGTCAACCCAATATTTAAGTTAAATAATTCTTCTATATGATCAAGAAACTAGAAACTAGAATTCATCTTTCCTACTTTTTCTGAATTCCTATTTTCAACAATAGCATTACTGATAAATGAATATATGACGAAGGACAATCAGGACCTCTTCAGTGAAGAGCATCTTCAATTATTGCTTCATGTATCTTAATCTATTGTTTAGTTAAGTAGTTTTTTATTTCTAATTCACATGGTAATCTTGTTAGAGAACGACAAACAAATCTCTTAAGTTAGGAGATTCTTCTGCTTCTAATTACACATCTGAATTTAGAAATTGTTTAAGTTAGATTTATATTTGTAATATGCATTTCCCTAATCTTTAATAATCCATCTTCTGAATTGATCACTACTAAAACCCATATACTTTGGGGATGCTTCTAAGTTTCACTAACCCGGATTGATAATAAATACTTGCATTAGTTTACAACATTAAATTGACCCAATAATAACTGAGAGTGTAGTCCAGTTAAGTAGGAATGTGTTTTTCTCTCTCCCACTTTGCAACACTTTGACATGAGTTAGATCTAGAATATCTCCACTAGACTACATGCATTTTGACATGAGTTATATCTAGAATATCTCCACTAGACTACATGCATGTTTCTTCTCTCTACTTCTAGTTCAGTTGAACTCAATCATACTGCATTAGCCCTATGCATGGCCATCTCATCCTAGTTTACCATCAATTAATAAAAATGTATGGAAGAGAACTTCAAGAATACTAGTGAGTTAATAATGCGCATCTCCTTGAAACCTTATCTTAACTCCAGTGCTTGAACACTTTACTTTGGATCATCTTCAAGATGATAAGGCACACCGTCACATCAAATTGAGTCTCACTCATGCCCATGGGTTTGTAATAGTCTTGGTAAAAACATTCATGTAAAAAATATATAAGACCATGGTTGATGAGACACGTATTCGAACCTGAATGGTGGGAAAAAACATCCTAGCGGATGTTCATTCAGTTTATTATGGCTAAGGAAATTGGAAAAGGAAAAAGAAAAGGCAATGGAAAAGGCATGAGGCATTAATTGGAATTTTATTTATGAAAATAATGGAAATTTGGTGAAAAGGAAGGTGAAAGGTCACAGGTTCCATGGGAGGAGGAAATTAAAGAAAAATAATGGAAAATTAAGAAATTAGAGGCTTCATTAATAAAAAGGTTTTTGAGGATCAGAGGGCAAGGCTTGGTGAGTTCATTTTTGGAGCTCTCTCATTATTCTCTCTCTCTCTCTCATACTCTTGGATACTTATAATTTTCTTGGAGCAGTCTTGGAGAGTGTGGATACTTGGTGCTTTGGACCAAGAAGGTAAAGGAAGAGCAATAAAGTGCAGGTAGACTTTGGGATTATCATCTATAGCAAGATTTGATTGCAAGTACTAAGTTGCATGTATTTTTTCCTCATTGGTTTTGGCATTCATGGTGCATGCATGTGGATTTCCTAGCCTTGCCATTTCCTAGATAGCTATTGTATTGTGGGTTTATTTCCATTGATTGTTTTATGGTTGGTTCTCATTATTCCTTTAGTTTTTGGGTTGAGTTATTAGTTCCTGGAAACCTTGGTTGGACAAACGCTTTGGAAGCCCTGTAACAGTTGGGGTTGAGTTACTAGTCCTGGAAGCCCTAGTTGGAAAAAACACTTTGGAGCCCTAGAGCAGCTTGGATAGAGACTAATCCATGACGGTTGTGATTTCTGACTGTGAGGTGGAATCACTGGTTGAGGGTTGAGGCGGTTTGGCCTTTGGAAGCCCTGGATTGATTGTGATTGATGTGTTTGATTAAGTCCCACATTCATGCTTGGAATATGGCACGAGGATGATTGACTGAAGAGAGGGTTGGCTCAACCAATCTATGGTCGGGTGGAACGTGGAAGTCCCATCTCCAATTGGTTTTTACATTCAATAATTTTGAGCTCATTTCTCTAGTATTCGGTATGAAAATATATTAGTTTATGTACGAATTTTATTGCTATGGTATCCATTATATTTCTGTTATCAATATGATGGTTATGAGCATGTATTCAATCAGTGATCGTGTATGGATCTATTAATTTTTTTACTTGTAAATGAATGCACAATGTATCTCTGGTCTAATAGATTTTATTGTAGCTTATGATGTAGAGATAAATGCTTCTTAGCCATTCTCAGATTTGAAAGATACCCATTTGTTTAAAATTTTTGTTTATACCTGTAGATGCTATGTTTGTGACAGGTTTGAAAAAATGCATGTCATGGCTGGGTGGGGTCGGATGAGTTCTGGTTGATGTGATTGCTTCCATATGTTTTTTTTTAATGTTATTTACCCTCTCCTGAAGTTATATGAAGTGCTTGGCAGTGACCTGGGATTAGGAGCTGAAATTGTGGCACAAATCCCAAAGCTACATGTGAAAAATTTGTTGTTATGGCCGTAGCCTCTACCTTGACAAGGCTAGCCCACAGCTATAGAGCCTATAGCCACTCCCTTGCCCTTAAAAGCCCGCGACTAAGCCTTATAGGGGCTAAAAATTAGTTCCTCCTCAGGGAAAAAGGCCCTGGAAGGTTGGGTTACCTCTTGGGGAAGTCAATGGTGCAGTGTAAGGTGTGCTTTTGGTGTTTCTGTCGATTCCACTTCCTTAAGGTCATCTAGGAGGTCGAATCTCATATTAGTAGCCTCTCTTCACATGTTTACCCCAGTTGGACGGTTACTTGGGTAGATGTGGGAAGAGGGTGTTATAGAGTGGTATGAGAGTGTGGTTGCACTCTCCTTGGGTTGTGTGTGTTTTTCATGCATACGTGTCATTTGTATATGTTCCTCATGCTTATGTTATATGCTTGTATGTAGTCTATATGTACTTGTTGCATCTATGTTGTGTTGGATATGGTGGCAGTGGTGTCTCCATGGAAGGGTTGATGATGTTGTTTTCAACATGTTGTCATGAGTGTATGACATGTTATGTATTTCTCATGCTTATGTATTGACCATGTATACTTGCTTACATGTTTCTACATGTTGTGTATGCATTTATTTTTTATGCTAGGTCACATATTGGTCATGCTTAGGTGTTGTCCGTGTATGCTTGCTTATGTGATGCTATATTTGGGACATGCATTGGTTATTCATGATTGATTATACATGTCAAGTGGGTGCATGTGGTCAAATTTGCGTTGGTTTGACTGAGGTTGTTGTGCTTAAGGTCATTGTATGCAATTAGCTCATCATGATGATATTGGTATGTTATGATGCTAATGTGTTGGTTGAGATAGAGTAGGAGATGCTGAAAGCGAAGTTGCAACAATGGACTTTGGGGTAAGAGAAGATCATCATACAAGCATGCAAGTATGTGATTCATGATTGTTGTAAATATTAGGGTTAATTATATGTTTTTCATTCTATTGTTATTTTGGTTACATGTGTGATAAATTCTAGTTGATTAGCATATTCATATGCATTATGGTTATGTGCATGCCTTTCATTCTATTGATGTTATGGTTACATACATGATAGATGTTATTTAACTAGTGTGATTATATGCATATGTGTTGGTTAGTTAGGTATGACATTAACTTGATCATTATGTTATATGTTGTTGATGATTATGTTGTGATTAACTTGTTGTTGTTTATGATTGGTTAGCTTGATGATTATGTTATGTGTCATTGATGAGCATGTTATATGTTAACTTGTAGTTAGCTCGATGATTATGTTAAATGTTGTTGATGAGTACGTGTTAGTTAACTTGATGATTAGGGCTACTGCATTAAGATTTTGATGTTATATGTATTATGCTAAAATTGGACTGGCCCATGCAAATGGTTAAGGTTATGACATTCATGTATGATTCGACCTAATTATGATAATGTGTTGCATTAATCTAGACTAATTGTGCATATGTGATTGCTATGCATGAATGAAATTTTTTTATGAGTCTATGATGCGAACCTGTTAGTGAGTTACTATTATGGATATCATGGCCCTACTTAGGTTGAGTTGATCTGTCATTAAGTTATATTGTGCTAATATAGATTAATTGTGCAGATAAGATAGCCTCCCCTAAGATAAATCAAGGTATGAGTTTGTTTATGTCATGTACTTGATGCTTAATTGCTTGATTATGTCATCTATTTGGTGTCTGAGTGATTTTGTGTCTATTACATCATCTAGTTGATTTACATAGCATGGTATGTTCGCAAGTTGTTTGAATGTTTGATTAATTGAATGATATGAGTATGTGTCTGTAAGATTGCATGTTTAAATGGTATTGTTTTAAGATGATTGTACTAACACACATATGTTAGGATGGATGCTATATACTTGAGTACATGTAGGTGAAAGTTGTAGCATTATGTATTATGACCGATGAATGTGAGTTGATTGATAGATTATGACATGGTTGTTAGTATTGGTAAAAATTGATTTCAAATTGATAGATATGTTGTCTTGATGTTGATACATATGGCTGACATGTGTGTTCAGTTACAGGTCAGTGGGATTGGCACAACAAGGTAAGATAACAATTATATTGGTATATGTATTTATGTGTGGAAAATTGTGTGGTTATGGAAGTATGATGCAGGGGATTTCATGGCAAGAGACTGCCATGAAATCTTGAAGAAGGATTAGGTTAAGATTTCCTTGGAAGTATTGGGAACCATGGGGATTGAGTCATGATATTTGTTGTAAATTATTGTTCTTTCGGTCTTTTGATTTATTGGCGCTTGATTTGCGGTCTTGATTGTGTATGGTGCATAACTATGCCACTTTGTTGCGGTGTCGTATTGCTTTTGGTTCTCATGGTCTTCTTCTTGTTTGTTTTTGTTCTTGCCTTTTGTTTGAGAGCCTTGGAAATTGGTTGGGAAAGAGGAAAGTTAACAAAGCTTGGGAAAAGGTTTGTGGTACCTAACAGGTAATGTAAAACATGAATTAAGCTCAGTGCATGAGTAAGCATAGTGGAAGGTAAGAGTATGACAATTGGTTGGACTGGTTGGGTCCATTGTGGAAAATGGATGGTGGCGGTACAAACATGAGAAAGGAAACAAAAAGGGTAAAATGAATGAGGTGTTAGATGCCTTGGCTATGTTGGGAACTTTCGTTCTCAATGTTGTGCATGTTGTGCATAAATAAGGAAGTTCTCTTAACCTAGACCTTATGATATCTAGCCATTACTGTGATCATGATTTTGTTGATGTTTACATATGTATACATATATGTATGTATGTTGTTGATTGACAGGGTCGTCATGGATCTTGATGGTTTTATGTTGATGGGTTTTATATATATATATATATATGTATGTATGTATGACATTGTCTGACAGGATCATTCTTGTGGAGGAATGATTGCTTATGGAGGTGAATGGCATGAAGGGGTTCCTGGCTATGAGGAATCAAGTGGTGGAGTAGCCTTGACATATCTATGAGGTTAGTATCATGTGGACATGAATTGATATTATATGTGTGTGGTATGCATATGTTTATGCTATGGATAGGTGATGCTGAAGGGTACATTAGCAAAGTGAAAGCAGTGTGATTTGCGAAATTCCAAGATAAGCATGGATAGTGGAAAGACACCAGAAGCAAGGTTTTTTGTGGGGTTAGTATGCAATCTATGGATGTGCAGTACTATTGCTATGTATATGTTGTGCATGTTGTATATTCAATGATTGTACATATGGTGATGTGCAGCGTTTCATATGTAGTATTGTGTACATATGATATTTTATGCATGTTGTATATATGGTGTTATGTGTATATTTCATATGCAGTGCTAGGTATAGATGGTGCTATCTAGTACATGTGAGATATGCGGTGTTGCGTACATATCGTACTGTGCACCTGTTGGTTATGCGGTGTTGTGTGTGCATATGGTGTTGTGCGCATGTTGGATACGTGGTGTTTTGTACCTATGGTGCTATGTAAATGTTGAATATGCAGTGCTATGTATATATGGTGTTGTTTGCGTGATGTACATATGGTGTTATGTATACTTGGTGTGGTGTGCATGATTGTACACACGGTGTTGTGTGCATGTGGTGTGTGTACAAGATGTACATATGGTGTTGTGTGCAGGCGGTGTTGTGTACATGTCATGCATGTGGCATTGTGTACATATGGTGTCGTGTACATGTCATGCATGTGGTGTTGTGTACATGTGGTATTGTGTACATGTCGTACATGTGGTGCGATGTACATGTGGCATTGCATGCATGTTGTGCATGTGGTGTTGTGTACATGTGATGTGCACACATGATTGTGCAGGTGGTGTTGTGTACAATTGGTACTATGTACATGTTGTGCATATGGTATTGGTATACATGTGGTATTGTGTGCATGTCATACATGTGTTGCAAGCATGCAGTACTATATATGTATGTGCATGGTGTAGTCGTCGTATCGTGACATGTGTATTCGTTGTGTTGTACTTTGTGTACGTATATGTATGTATATGTATTGTTTTGTGTTGTACACCAGGTGTGTGTGAATGCGTTGTATGTCGGTGTAGGCATATGTGTTTTGTTGTATTGTACTCCGGATGTATGTGTATGTACATGTATTGTGGTGTACATCGGGTATAGGCATATATATTCTGTTGTGTTGTACAACGGGAATGGGT
Source organism: Pinus albicaulis (assembly GCA_034641835.2). Taxonomy (NCBI): domain Eukaryota; kingdom Viridiplantae; phylum Streptophyta; class Pinopsida; order Pinales; family Pinaceae; genus Pinus; species Pinus albicaulis. The sequence goes on along the minus strand of CM076581.1, from coordinate 1,297,349,740 downwards.
GTATGTATTGTATGGTGTTGTACGCCTTGTGTGGATGTACATGTTGTGCATTGTGTGTATGTGTACATGGTTGAGGAGAATGCACTAGGTGATTATTGGGTGTGGCAACCGATCCGACATTTGTACTGAAAGAACAAAGGCAAAACTAAGGACTGATGAAGGATAAGTATCGATATTTTACTTCAGTTCTATTATGCATGTGATATGTGATTCTAACTTATGATGGTTACATGTGATTTATGATTATGGTTTATGAAGATTTCATGTGATTTATGATTTTGATCTATGATGGTTTCATTTTGAGCTAGCTTGATATGATATGTTTATACATTATGGTTTGATCAAATAACTAGTTTGACTTGTATGACAAGAAGTAAATAGAAGTACAAGTGTACCTTACTGATGAAGCTACCAATGAGGTATGATGTGAGTTTATTTCAATTTATTTTGATTCTAATGGAATTTATGTGCTTGCTACAGGAAAGTGTGCAATGCCCGGTTTGGGATGGTTGAAACTGTTGGCAAGCATTAACAGTTGTTAGGTCCCTATAATGCTAGTGTATTCCCTTATTGTTATTCTTAGTGTAGCTCCCTTATTGTTATTGTTGTGCCCATGTAGTCCCCATATTTTTATTATTGTGCCCCAAATAAGCCCACTATTGTTATTCTTGTGCTCTTACATTGTTATTGTTATGTCGGCTAGGATTATATTGTGAGCCCTTGGACCCCTATATATAGAAAGGAGGTTTTGTCATTTGTATCATCCAAGAATTGTTCATTTATGTAATGTAAAGGAGGTTTCTCCCTCGAAGAGCCTGATTTCTAAGTCGTTGATTTATCTTTTCTTCTATTTTGTGAGTTGGTTTCATAAAATTTGGTATTAGAGCTTTGGAGTCTAGGGTTTCGCTGCTACAAACCGGACATCATGAAATTTTTTCTATAACGTTTTTTCTACAAAGGTTAAGAAGATTAAAAAAGAACTCATTTGAGCTGAAATCCTGAGGAGCGTCATGTACACATTTCAGACCTTGGTTCGCAATATTTTCGGAGATATGATCTGTGAAAATTAGGGTTTTTGCAGGCTCCGAAATTTCATCTCAAATAGGTGGTCGAGGTAAAATCATCATAACTTTCATTTCAGACATTGGATTGGAATTATGTAAAAAGTGACAGAAAGTGCACAGACTATAGTTTCTTGTGTATAAATTTTAGAGCCGAAGGTCGCAATAGTAACACGTGGCATGTCGTACAAGTTTACTCTACTTAACTAGTCCATAATTAGGTCTTTGTGGGAGATTGGGCATAACTTTGCATGAAGAATCCAAATCAGGTCTGACCTGTGGCATTGGAAAGAGGACTGAAAGGGCTAATATAGGACCAAAGCTAAGATTTTGAAGATCGGAAATTACAGAGATACATCAGTTTCAATATCGCGCTCCTTAAAATTAAGAAAAAAGTGTGTAATTTTTTTTTTAATTGCACAAGTCTTGTTTGAAAATTCAATTTGAAGTGATTCTAAGGGCATATTGAAGCATAGATATCAGTATTTGGTTTTAAAATGCCCCCCAAAAAGAATTCCACACCCATTCAACCACCAGAAGGCTCTACTATGACTCATGAAGAGGAAGAAGTGCAACATGATATATCAAAATTACGAGACCAAGTGCAACAAATTTTGATCTCACAAAGAGCAACCAAAGATGACATAGATGGTTTAAAAGAAAACATGAAAGCTAAGATGGATGGTTTGAAGGATGACATGAAATCTAATATGCATGATCAAGCAGTGGAATATCACATCGAGCATAAACAACAAGTTCTCCAACTCTTAAAAGATAACTTAACTTTGCCGCAAAATCGAATGAAACAACAGGAAGATCAACATCGCAGTGAAAGAAGTTTTGATGTAGGCAACTGAGTATTTTTACTGCTACAACTATACAAACTAATGTCCCTCAAGCAAGATAAGAAGGATAATAAATTATCTCCAAAGTACTATGGTCCTTACAAGGTGTTGCAAAAGATTGGTACTATGGAATACAAATTGGAGCTTCTTGCGTCTTCCTGAGTGCACCTAGTTTTCCATGTTTCATGCTTAAATAAGGTTATAGGTGACAAATCCCAGTTTAAACAATATTTCTAGAACTTTATGAGTAAGGAAAAATCATATTGGAACTTAAAACAATCATGGAAACAAGAACTCAACAGCTACGAAATCGATCAATTTCAGAGTATCTCAGCGAGTGGAATAACTTACTCACTGAAGATTCCACATGTGAGGATGAGAATTTTATACAGAAGCATCCAAAAGTAATCAAGCATTGAGGACAACACTTTTTTGAAGGAGACGAGTATGTTAGGTCCCTATAATACTAGTGTATCCCCTTATTGTTATTGTTAGTGTAGCCCCCTTATTGTTATTGTTTTGCCCATGTAGTCCCCATATTGTTATTATTGTGCCCCATAAAATCACACTATTGTTATTCTTGTGCCATTACATTGTTATTGTTATGTCGACTAGGATTATATTGTGACCCCTTGGACCCCTATATATAGAAAGGAGGTTTTTTCATTTGTATTATCCAATAATTTTTCATTTATGTAATGTAAAGGATGTTTCCCCCTCGAAGAGGCTGATTTCTAAGTCATTGATATATATTTTCTTCTATTTTGTGAGTTGGTTTCATAATAGAAAAAACAACAAAAGGAATTGAAATATGCAGCAGTGTGCTGGTAAAGCACTTCAAGAGCAGGGCCATTGTGGGGCACTGGTACCCAATAGTGTCCATTGATTTCCATGAGCATGCTATGACCAATATGATGGTTTTGAGGCAGGTATATCCCTTGGTTGTTTGACCTTCCGATGCGAGGAAGCCTTGCCAAGGAATGGACTGCCCGTGATGGGGGTGACAACGGAACTTGTAAGGTGAGTGACTACACGGAAGGGGTGATTGGATTGCTCGAGGGACTATGTAGCAAAGAAGGGAAGGGCGGGGTGGATTTGTTTTGGTCATTAGCATTGCCATATGGAATCATATGAAAATTAGGAGTGCGCCCTGGAACAATGAACCGGTAACTGTTCACTAAGAGGACAAGTGGTGCACGCTTGTAGCACTAGAAATTTGATGCAGCTTTGAATTTGGCAGTGGATTTTGGACTTACCGGGAATGAGGTGAATCCTGGTATTACTTTGAGGGTAGAGGTGTGAGCCTCTGGATTCCCTTGCTACTGATATGTGCATCATATCCTTCTATTTGCTGGTTAAGAAAATGTGTATATGTGTATATTATTGTAAATAATGTATCGAGCTGGTTTATAAACCTCCACCGACAGTATGGTTATTTGTTTGTTGAAGCAAATGTGCTTGAGTACATGTGGTTGTTATTGAAAATACCATAATGAGCTATGTTATAAAGCTTTAGTACATGATATGATCGACATGTTTTTAAGAGGATGTTATTGTAAATACTGCAATGAGCTATGCTATAAATTTCCATAGGAAGTATGTTTTGTTTTTCTGTTTATAGGTGTGATTGAACACTAAGGACAGTGTTCCCCCAAGGGAGAGGGTTCTGTAATAGCCCTGATAAAGACATTCATGTAAAAAAATAGAAGACCACGGTCGATGGGACACATATTCCAAGCTGAATGGTGATCAAAAACATCATAATGGATGTTCATTCGATTTATTATGGCTAAGGACATTGGCAAAGGAAAATGCAAAGGCAATGGAAAAGGCATAAGGCATTAATTGACATTTTATTTATGAAAATGATAGAAATTAGGAGAAAAGGTAGGTGAAAGGTCACACGTTGCATGTGAGGAGGAAATTGAAGGAAAATAATGGATCATAAGGAAATTAAAGGCCTCATTAATAAAAAGGCTTCTGAGGATCAATGGGAAAGGCTTGGTTAGTTCATTTTTGGAGCTCTCTCATTATTCTCTCCCTCTTTCTCATACTCTTGGATACTTAGAGTTTTCTTGGAGCACTCTTGGAGAGTGTGGATACTTGGAGATTTGGAGCAAGAAGGCAAAGGAAGAGCAGGAAAGCACAGGTGAAAGTCAAGATCAACATCTATTGCGGGATTTGATTGCAGGTACCGAGTTGCATGTATGTTTTCCTCATTGGTTTTGGCATGCATGGGTTATGCATGTGGATTACCTTGCCTTTCCATTTCCTGGACAACCATGGTATTGTGGGTTTATTCCCATTGATTGTTTTCTGGTTCTTTCTCATGATTCCTTTAGCTATTGGGTTGAGTTACTAGTTCCTGGAAGCCTTGGTTGGAAAAACTCTCTGGAAGCCTTGTAACAATTAGGGTTGGGTTACTAGTATTGGAAGCCATGGTTGGAACAAATGCTTTGAAGCCCTAGAGCAGCTTGGATATAGACCAATCCATGACAGTTTTGATGTCCGACCGTGAGGTGGAATCATTGGTTGAGGGTTGAGCTGGTTTGGCCACTGGAAGCCCTAGGTTGATTGTGATTGATGTGTTTGATTAAGTCCCACATTCATGCTTAGAATATCGCACGGGGGTGATTGATTGAAGAGAGGCTTGGTTGAGCCAATCTATGGTCGGGTGGAACGTCGTAGTCCCATCACCGGTTGGTTTTTACATTCAGTAATGAAGAGCTCATTTCTCTAGTATTCGGTATGCAAATATACTAGTTTATGTATGTCTTTTATTGCTATGGTATTTATTGCATTTCTATTATTAATGTGCTGGTTATGAGCATGTATTCGATCAGTGATGATGTATGGCTCTATTTATGATTTTACTTGTAAATGAATGCACAATGTATCTATGGTCTAATATATTCTATTGTGGCTTATGATGTAGGGGAACAATGCTTCTTAGCCATTCTCGGAATTGAAAGAGACCCCTTTGTTCAAATCTATTGTTTATACCTGTAGATGCTATGTTTGTGACATGTTTGACGAAATGCATATCATGGCTGGGTGGGGTCGGATGAGTTCCGATTGATGTGATTTCTTCCATATGTTTGTTTTAATGTTATTTACCCTCTCCTGAAGTTACAAGAAGTTATGGGCAGTGTCCTGGGCTCATGGGTTGAAAATGTGGCACAAATCCCGGAGCTACAGGCGAAAAAATTGTTGTTTGGGCAAGGTGGCCTTAGCCGCCACCTTGACAAGACTAGCCCATGGCTATAGACCCTATAGTCACTCCCTTGCCCTTACAAGCCTGCGGCTAAGCCTCAAAGGGGCTCAAAATCAGCCCCCCCTCAAGGAACAAGGCTCTGAAAGGTTGGGTTACCTCCTAGGAATGTCAATGATGCAGTGTAAGATGTGTTTTTGGTGTTTTCATCGGTTCCACTTCCTTAAGGTCATCTAGGAGGTTGAATCTCATATTAGTATCCTCTCATCACATGTTTACCCCAGTTGGCTAGTTACTTGGGTAGATGTGGGAAGAGGGTGTTACAGGGTTGAAGATATAACCCACAAGTCCAAGAGTATATGTTTAAATTCCAGTTACGGCTACATCACTATGCAAATAAACATGACTCACAGGGGCATCTCAAATGAATATTACATATGCACGAGGACTACCCAACAAAAGAACTTCCTTTCATCTACTGGAATTCAACTCCAATAAAATTACACATTCAATCATAAAATTGAGGGAAATGTTATGCTCTCTTACTTAAATGAGATGAATATGCAAATGGAAAAGCCTTTGCAAGAAAACCTTGAAGAAGAAAGCATCTCCAAAGGCTACCAAACTCACAAATAAGTTCAGGGGATAAATTGCAATTTTTTTTTTAATTGATCAGTTATGGTTTTATTACTAGTGTCCTAATAACATAATTAGAAATCACTATGTAAAAATGAAAAATCTGAAAAATAGAAAATGTATGCATAAGTAAATAGAAATTTTAGAGAAAGTCTCTCCAATCAATATAGGCATGTACTTCGTGAGCTTTTTGCTGATCTCTTTTTAATATAAAATATCCACAAAAATAATATATATATATATATATATATATATATATATATATATATATTATGACTATAAGTCCTAAACCCCAACCAGAAAGTGAAAGTATGTTTCATAAAAGATCTGGTCGAAATTTGTGATACAACTCAACTTTTTTGATAGTCAAATTCAGTGGCCCTCTAAAAACCATGAATCAAAATCCACTAACATGAGTCGGTTGGCCACCCATTGACTGACCAAAAGTGGATTGCAGTCAAAATCCAGTGATTGTAGTTGATTCAAGAGTACCCTAAAGCTAGGCTCCACTTCATTGGGGTTGACAGGATTATCGCTAAAAGAGATTGACTGCAGAAGAAGCCAAAATGATGGATGACCATTAATGCCAAATCTGCAAACATTTGTCAAGTCATCAAAGGAGATTCTTGGTCAATAAATGGCCATTGTAACAGCCTCCACAGTTTCTTGTTTGAAAATGATCAGAGAATAAGAATCTAAATTAATTGGATAGGAACAAGTTTCAAACCAGAGAAGTCAAAATTTTACCAATTTTTATATGATTCGGTAATTTATATAATTGTTTTACAAAGTGGAAATTTGTTATGGATTCAGCGTCTTTAAAAAAATTCATATCATAACTCATATCACCCTATTACATTTGGATTGTCCAATCGAAAATTCTCAACTGATATCAGTTACTTTTAATTAATATGATTTAGAAAAAGAAGAATAAACTTTTTAGAATTCAAAGATTCATTAATATGATCCAGAAAGAAGAATAAAATTTTTAAAATTCAAAGATCATTTTCAGAGTTTGGAAGTTGAACAAAATTTATTAAACAAGCACTATTTTATATGGACTCGTGTGGTGACAGACTTGACTCCAAATTATTGAGTTGGGCATCATTCAAATAAAGAAAAGAAGAACGGCTTTGCAAGATAAGATCGGTTATGGTGGAGATCTTTGGATAACGCAGCACGGACTTTGCCTGTAGAACAGAAGAACGTAATGGCCAACGCCAGTTGACTAGAAAAATATGGGTCCAACAAACCATTTTGGTTTTGTTAAAAGCCAAAAATATGCCAACATACGCAAGCGTTCATAGAATAAAATAATGATAATATTAATTATAAATAAACTACTTATTTATTTTTGTATTCGGAATGTTTAAATTTATTGAGTTACAGTACTACAATAATGTGTAAACATTTACATGTTCACTCAATTAAATAATTATGCTGTAAGGTATTTTTTTCAAAATAACTCTCCAATTGTCATTGTGCCCTAGTCTATGTCATTGGATCAAATTTTAGACGATTAAAATGTTTTAGGCCATTAGATTCACTATCTCCTACATTTACAATTTGCTAATTACCTAACTAACTCACCACGCACTACTAATGTCTCTTCCACCTTGCTATGAAATAAGATATGACCTCCTAGATGTCTTTGTCATTGTAGATGATACTTAAATTTCATCTCACGTGTCTTTGTCATTGCAGGTGGAACTAGAATTTCATCTCATGGTCTTCATTGGAGGGTATTCCACTTAAGAGTTGAGGTATATACATGGAACTAGAATTTTATCTCAAGTGTCTCTGTCATTAAAAATAAGTGCGGTGTGGATTGTTAATTATCTCAGTTTTCAATAAATATATTTTTTGGAAAATGTGTGCCAACTTTGAAACACAATAAAATTATTGTGAAAGATAAGCATTTTGCTACACAAGATTATAGGTTTAACGGACTATAAGATCAAAGGATCAATTTCAAGGGGACATGCTTCTCAAAACTAGACCTCAAGTTTAGTTATCATTGTGAATCATAAAGAAAGTCACACATGAGGCAAATTTCTAATCCAACAAAGGGTTTTTTAAATAGATGATAATGTCATATTGGTTCTATAATGTTTTAGCAACTTTCATGAGGTATTTGAATAAGATCCTTAAAAAATTAATTATTCATATTTCGTCGTCTATTTAATTGACATATTAATGTTTAGTAAGACTTTTAATGAACTCCTTCATGTTTGGGAGTAGGCATTGGAGATGTTGAGGGAAAATAAGCTACAACTAAATTTGAAGTAGGGTGAACTTGTCAAATAGTCATTGGTGTATTTGGATTTTATAGTCAAAGGGAATGAGTTGAGCATTTATTTAAACAAAGTAATACTATGAATTGGTCAAAATTGAGCAATCTAGCTAAAGTGCAAGTGTTGTGGAAGCTAACAAAATGTCTTAGGAAATTCTTTGAGCACTTCTAATTTGTAGCAACACTTAAAAAATCCCTAACTAGAGGAAGAGTGAAGTTCCAAAGGAACAGGGCATTGGGGAAAGCAATTATGAATTAAAGAATAAAATATGTTCAACATGTGTGCTATTTTTTACTAAATTTGAACAATAATTTTGAATATAAAGTAGATATATCTAGATATGTACTTTGGAGTGATCTTGATATAAAGAGGCAAGCCTATTGCATAGATATGTGCATCATTCTTTGGACTAATATTGAACTATCCAACTTGTGACAAGGAGATATATGCTTTACAATAGGAAATTAAATATCAAAGAAATATATTTTAAGATAAGTAGGCAATTGTTCATATTAATCATAAGTATCTTTATATTGTGTAGATCAAATCAAAGTAACAACAATCTAGACATTTCTAATTAATGTCATATTTACAAAAGTTCAATGTGATCATTAGTGTAAAAAACAAGCATTGAATGAATTAGTTAGCATGTTATCAATACCTCCTATGATCCAAATTTTATGAAGGAACGAAATGAAATACAAATATAAACAATAGCGTATAGATACAATGAAAACAAAACTTCAATTCATTAATAACAAAGTACTGAAAATTGTTTACATGCAGAATATAAATAAACTAACTCAGATGATGGTAGCTTATCTCTGAGAATAATGGAAAACCCTAAACATCCAAAAACCTAACCGTAGGAGATGAAACGCCAAAATTTTGAGAGCCCTGTTGGGGTAAATTGGTACATCAACTTCTCCGAGTCGTAACTTCCCAGGGATCTCTGTTTGATGCGTATGATACCTTATTAGAAATATCTATCTAAGGACTACAAATTTTGACTGCGACCCCTACTGCAATTAGTGGTTTTTCCGTTTTCCAAAAATGTGTTGTTTAGGGCCACAAAATCGCTTCGGAAGTTTAAGACCCGAAAAACTGCCAAAAATAGTAAATTGTGATACAATTAAGGAAACTGAAAGAAACAATGGTGGGGGTCCAAGGGGAATAGGTAGTTGGCCATCAATATCCACTTGGATCATCCTATGATCAATGGACTAGGAGTTTCTCATTGACTAAAATTGTTTTGTCTTAATGTTCTCAAGTAGTACAAAGATTATTGTGATTACAAGACCATGAATGCAATGTTAAAGCAAAGATAGTTAAATACGAGTATCCCATGAAGGATGAGATGCTATATTGGTGTCATAAGTTGTGTGTTTCTAGAGGAGAGATTAGAGCATAGTTGATATGTACAGAACGTTTTCCTCTAAGGTAGATAGACACTTTGGAGTTAGTGACATTTAGTAAGCATGCAATGTTATGTGTATTTGTTTAAGATGCAAGTCCATTTAGCATGATGTGTGTGACATTGTGCAACATGTCACACCCAAAAGCCTACAATTTGGAAACTGAGATCTTATATGCCCCACTATCTTTCCAAGTATACCTTAAGAAAGTGCATTAATGTATTTTTCTTGAAGGGTTGCCTAAAACTTGACATGTATATAATCATTTGTTTTGGTGGTTGATTGATTTGACGATATAGTGTTCTTGCAGATGTAAGAGAACTATGTTAAGCCAAGAAGCACCATAGTTTATTCTTCAAAAATGTTTGGGTACATTTTGGCTATTGATTGTTATCATATTTGATATGGATACAATATTTCCAAGTCATATGTGGGCATTAGTGTTGGTGATAGTGGATGATAATCTAAGAAGGAACATTTCATTTGATCCTTAAAAAATCAAAGTACAAGAGATTTCCTACCATAGAAGTTACGAGTCATACCTTAGTATGTTTCTTGTATGGGTAGAAACACAAAAATACAAAGATAGAAGACAATATTTTTCCTTACATTCAACATTTTAATCATTAAGCCTTTAGCATGTTTCTTGTATGGGTACAAACACAAACATCCAAAGATAGAAGACATGATTTTTCCTTACATTCAACATTTTTATCATTAAGCCTTTCACAACTTGAAAGGTTAATCTCCATTTGAGGTGTTCTTAGGGTTCCTTCTTTAAATTCCATCTTATTTGTGATTAGATGTAGTTGTTAGAGATCTATCTACCAATGGTGATAATGTGAAACAAAAAGTTGTTATAAGTTAGTTGATAAACTTATAAAAAGGATTTAATATGTCCATTTGTGCATTTAAGAATAATTATGCAAAGCTCAACAATGTTACAAAGAGCAACATCATACTTTTACTTTGACACACAAATAAAAAATAAGTATGGGGTTTTCAAAATTGTATTGTGGATGGGAGGTAATTCTTTCAACATAGATTATTTGTTTGCATGAAATACTTTATTAGATAAACTGAAGTTAATTAAAATATCAATACTTCATTAAAATTTAATATAAAACAAGGGTGGCAAGAGTAGAGGGGGTGATCACTCGTCTTGAGGAGCAATAGGAATATAAAGCTTCGGGATTGGGAGGGGCTACCAATAATTTCGTCGAAGCCTATGCTCTATAACAAGGAATAAAATAAGTTGTGCAAATAAATATTCAAGAATTCATAGTGATCGGAGATTCCCTCCTCCTTTTATCAATAACCATAAGCAAAACTCTTCCTCGGGATCTAAAACTTGCTTAGATCATTAAAAGTACTCTTAACCTTTTGAACCTCATCCTCGAAAATCAATTCTTTCATGTTTTAAGGAAAAACAAATAAAAGAAAGACGAGATGGCTAACATGGGCACTTTTCTCCCTAAGGGAGACTTAGCTTCTCAAGGTTAGCTCAGAAAAGATCCCCCCTAACATCTTCCATGAACTACATAAAAAGTATTAATTTTTATAACAAAATAGCTTGGGAGGATTCATATCCATGCATTCATTCAGTCCCCACAAGGAGTGTAGGTTCCTTTAGCACCTGATGGTTTCAGGAATCTACAATGGATCTACTAAAGATGCTCCCTAAACATGCTTAGGGGTGATTCCAAAAATTTCATTCCCTCGCTCCTCGTTATGACGAGCATTCAGTCTAAGCTCGTGAAGAAGCTTTGTGTTGTGAAACCAACTCCAAAAAGAGAAGAAAAGAGATATCAACGCCTTAGAAATAAGCCACTTCGAGGGGGAAACCTCCAATACATTACATGAATGAAAAATTCTTGGATGATACAAATGACGAAACCTCCTTTCTATATATAGGAGTCCATGGGGCCACAATGTAATCCTGATGGTGCCATAATGTAATCCTAGCCGACCTAATAATAATAATTTAAGGGAACAATAATAACAATATGGGGGTTAGAGGGGTACAACAATAACAATAAGGGGGTTACACTAACAACAATAAGGGACTATACTAGTAATATAAGGACCTAGCATGCTTCTCTCCTTCAAAAAGGTGTTGTCCTCAATGCTTGAGTAGCTCCAAGTGCTTTTGTATAAAATTCTCATCCTCCCATGTAGAATCTTCCATGGGTAAGTTCTTCCATTTGATGAGATACTCTAGAATTGATCAATTTAGTAGTTGTCGAGTTCTTGTTTCCGTGACTGCTTCAAGTTCCAATATGGTTTTTCCTTCCTCATCAAGTTCTGGCAATATTGTTTGAACTGGAAGTTTGTCCAATATAACCTTTTTTAAGCATGAAACATGGAAAACTAGACGCACTCATGAAGAAGAAGGAAGCTCCAATTTGTATGCCATAGTACCAATCTTTTGCAAAACCTTGTAAGGACCATAGTATTTTGGTGATAATTTATTATCCTTATTAGCTTTCTGAGGGACATTTGTTTGTATGGTTGTAGCCATAAAAATACCTAGTCTCCCACATCAAAACTTCTCTCACTGCGATGTTGATCTGCCTATTGTTTCATTTGATTTTGCGCCAAATTTAGGTTATCCTTTAAGAGTTGGAGAACTTCTTGTTGATGCTCAATGTGATCCTCCACTGCTTGGACCCTAGCATTTTCCCTTAAAGAAGATGTGATGGATGGTGGATGATATTCATAAAGTGCCATAAATGGGGTCATTTTTGCTGCAGTATGGAAGGAAGTGTTATACCACCATTTAGCCAGAGGTAACCACTTGACCCATTGTGCTTGCTTATCAGATACAAAACAACGAAGATATCCTTCCAAACATTTATTCACTATCTCTGTTTTACCATCGGATTGAGGATGATAAGATGAGCTATGAGCTAGTTGAGTACCCAAACAAGAAAATAATTTCATCCAAAAATTTCTTGTAAAAATGGGATCTCTGTCACTTACAATAATCTTTGGGTTTCCATGTAGCTTTTGAATTGTTTCCATAAATTCCGTAGCAACTGTACTTGCTTTAAATGGATGAGATAATGCACAAAAGTGTGCATACTTGGTAAGTCTATCAACTACCACCATGATGACACTCCTTCCTTCGGACTTAGGTAAACCTGTGATAAAATCCATCGAAATCTCCTCCCAACGTTGACTTGGAATGGATAAAAGTTGTAGAAGACCCGAGGTCTTAATTGTCTCCACTTTATTTTGCTGGAAAACCAAAAATTTTGCCACAAACTTTTGAATATCAGATTTAAGGCCATCCCAAAAAAATTCTTTCTTCAGCCTGTGGTAAGTTTTTAAAAATCCCGAGTGTCCTCCTAAAGGAGAAGTGTGCAATTCCAAAAGAATATTTTGTTTTTAGTTGGGAATTCTTGCAAATATATAAGTGATATTTTTACCATAAGGAATCATTTTTCCATTCATCCCTTGCTTCAGTTATCCAATCTAGTTGGATAATTGAAATGGCACAAAGAAATGCTTCCACCTCTTCATCCTTTCTTGTGAGTGCATCTGCAACAACATTTAGTTTCCTTTTTTTGTAGACGATTTCAAAGTCATAACCCAACATCTTTGTGACCCATTTTTGCTGCTCTTCTGAAGATAGTCTTTGTTCCAAAAAGTGTTTAATACTATCATGATCAGTTTTTACCTTGAAGTTTCTTCCCATTAGGTAAGGTCTCCATTTCTTTAGTGCATGTAGTATTTCCAACATTTCCTTCTCATAAATAGCCTTTGTAAATACTTTCCTTTGATTGAATGAATTTCAAAAGAAATGGGTATTCCTTCTTGCATTAAAACAACACCAATTCCATTTCCTGAGGCATCACATTCCACAATGAAGGTTTTTGTGAAATCTGGCATAGCTAAGACTGGTGCTAGGCACATTGCCTCTTTAAGATGTTCAGAGGCCTTAGTTGCTTCAGGATTCCATGAAAATGCATCTTTCTTCAATAATTTTGTTAGAGGTGCTGCTATTCTCCCATAATTCTTAACAAACTTGCGATAATACCCTGTTAACCCGACAAATCCGCGCAACTGCTTTATGGTTGTGGGGACTTTCTATTCTTTAATGGCTTTAATTTTGTTAGGGTCTACCTTAACACCCTCGCGAGATACAATATGACCCAGATATTCCACCTCTTGTACTCCAAAGAAACATTTAGATGTTTTTGCATATAATTGTTTCTCCTCCAATAGTTTGAGCACCCTGTCAACATGTAGAACATGATCCTTCCAAGACCTACTGTAGATTAGTATATCATCAAAAAATACTAGCACAAATTTTCTAAGGAAGGGTTTGAAAATGGAATTCATCAACCCTTGAAATGTAGAAGGTGCATTGGTAAGGCCAAAGGCATGACCAAAAATTCATAATGACCCTCATGAGTTCGAAATGCTGTTTTTGGAATATCTTCAGTCTTCATTCTAATTTGATGATATCCTGAACGAAGATCCAACTTGGTCAAATAAATTGCTCCATGTAATTCATCCAATAATTCATCAATCACAGGAATGGGAAATTTGTCTTTAATGGTGAGCTTATTGAGCTCCCTATAATCCGGACACATTCGCCATGATCCATCCTTCTTGTGTACCAATACTACAGGAGCAGAGAAAGAACCTTGACTAGGTTGAATTATACCCGCCTCTAACATTTCTGCAATCATACGTTCAATTTCGCTCTTTTGGAAGTAAGGATATCTATAAGGCCTGATGTTTGGAGGAACACTTCCTGGAATCAAATGAATAGCATGATCATGATCATGAATAGGTGGGAGTCCTTTGGGGGTTTCAAACACCTTGGAATGATTGTCCAAGACTTGTTGGAGATCTGCAGAAATAGATGATTTTGATGTTGGAACTTCTAGTGAGCATAATTGTGCAATTACGCCTCGTTGTTCTTTCTTTAGAAGCTTTGTCATGCCATTATAGCTTATTATCCTTCCTGGCTTCCCTTCAATACCCCGTAATTCGACTTCCTTTCCTTCTGAAAAGAATTTCAAGAAAAGTTCTTGAAAATTAAAAGCTAGCGTCCCCAAAGATTGTAACCATTGTACTCCTAGTACAACATCAGCACCTCCCATAGGAATGGAAAGCATTGGACTAGTCAATACATATTCCCCCATGGTTAGCTTGATATTATGGCATTTTCCCGAGAAATTTATAGTTCCTCCATTTGCAACCATCACTTGACATTCTGGTGCTGGGTATAGGAAACAATTTAATTCCTTGGCTACCTTACAATGAATAAAATTATGGGTGCTACCTGAATCAATCAACACTATTACCTTTTTCTTCTTGATATGTCTTTCTATCTTGAGAGTTTGAGGAGTGGTAATTCCTGCCAATGCATTACACGATATGGTCGGACTCATTTCTTCCTCTTCTAGGGCTGGTTCCTGGTGTATATCCTCTTCTTGTTCATTTTCTTCTTCCTCTTCACAATCTATGTAAAATAATTTCTTCTCAGTGCACTTATGACCTTTAGTGTATTTTCTATCACAACTGTAGCAAAGCCCTTTTGCTCTTTTTTCTTCCAATTGTTGTGGTGTCAACCTTGTAGGTTGTGGAAGTCTAGGAGTAGCAACACTTCCATGTTTATAGATGTGAGTGGTAGGCTTCCTTGTCGCCATAATTTTACATTCAATTTTTCTTGCCAACCTGAATGCCTTCTCCAATGAATCAGGTTCCCAAACGCAAACTTCATGTTGGATGTTATCTTTTAAAGTTTCTATGAAGACATCAATCCTGTGTTCTGGAATATTAGTTACCCTTATAGTCAATTTTTGGAAGTCCTCAATGTGCTCTGCCATTGAACCCTTTTGTTTGAGATTTATCAATTGGCTGAAGAAGGTGTTGCTCTTTGTATCCTCATAATGTGCTATCATTTCCTCCATAAAAATTGACCAAGTGACGAATTTTTTATGGGAGCAAAGCCATTGATACCATACAAATGTATTTTGTTCTAAATGTAAAGTTGCAATGTGTACCTTTTGTGTGTTTTGCACATTATTGAGATCAAAATATTGCTCCATCTGTAGTATCCATGTTATGGGGTCCTTGCCATCAAAATTCCTCATATCCATCTTTGGAATATGGTGGTTTTTCCATCCAACATTAGAGTTTATGAAATCACAATTAACATTTATTTTGTTCTCATCATGAGTTTCCTCTACTATCTTTTCGCCATTAGGAAAAATTTCTTGTATCAACTTTGCCAAACCTTCGATGTCTACTTTTAGATCATTCTTCATGTTTTCCATGTTGTCTTTCATTTTTTCATCGATCTTATCTTCCATGTCATCCATCTTAGCTTCCATGACCACTTCCATGCCATCCATCTTAGCTTCCAAAACATTCATCTTAGCTTCCACGCCTTTCTTCAAACCATCCATCTTAGTTTCCATGCCTTTCTTCAAAACTTCCATTTCATTTTTTGTTGTTCTTTGCGATAGCGAAATTTGGTGCACTTGTTCTTGTAATCTCGATATCTCATGTTGTGTTTCTTCGTCGTCATGAGTCATAGTAGAGCCTTTTGAAGGCTTAATTTGTGTTGAATTCTTTTTAGAGGTCATTTTAGAACCCAATAATGATATCTATTCTTCAATATGCCCTTAGAATAAATTCAAACTATTTTTTTTCAAACGAGACTTATGTAATTCGAAAAAAAATACACACATTTTTCTTGCTTTTGAGGAGATTGATATTGAAACTAAATTATCTCTGTGATTTTGGATCTTCAATATCTGAAATTTGGCCCTGAGGTAGCCCTCTAAATCCTCTTTTGAATGCCACAGGTTTGACCTGATTTGGATTCTTCAAGACAAAGTTATGTCCAATCTCCCACAATGACCTAATTATGGATTGATTCAGTAGAGCGAACTTGTATGACTTGCCACATATCACTGTTTGCTCCTTTGGCTCTGAAATTGATAGACATGAAACTACAGTCTGTGTAAGTCCATCCAATTTTTACAAAATTCCAATCTGATGCTCAAAGAGAGAGAGTTATGAATATTTTCCCATGATCACCTATCTGAGATGAAATTCGAGAGTCTAAAAAAGACCTAACTTCCACAGCTCATATCTCCGAAGATATTGCGAACCAATCTCTGAAATTTTGCGACGATGTTCCTCAGGATTTCGGTTTCGTGCTAAATTGTTTTTAGATTCGGAACCTTCGTAGAAAAAAAATTATAGCGAAAATTCCACGATGACCTGTTTGGTGCAGCGAAACCCTAGAATCCAAAGCTCTGATACCAATTGTTGTGAAACCAACTCCAAAAAGAGAAGAAAATTGATATCAACGCCTTAGAAATAAGCCACTTCGAGGGGGCAACCTCCAATACATTACATGAATGAACAATTCTTGGATGGTACAAATGACAAACCCTCCTTTCTATATATAGGAGTTCATGGGGCAAAAATGTTATCCTATTGGGGCCATACTGTAATCCTAGCTGACCTAACAATAATAATTTAAGGGCACAATAATAACAATCTAGGGGTTACAGGGGTACAAAAATAACAATAAGGAAGTTACACTAGCAATAATAAGGGACTATACTAGTAATATAAGGACCTAACACTTTGGCCAACTACACTCTGGTGGAAGTGTATGTACCACCAGGTGAGGATGGGAGAAATTCTTAGGAGGAGAAATGCCCATTGTTCTTTGTGCTCCATATCTCTTGGGCATCATTTTCTTGCGGCCATGTTATGTATTTTTGTCTTTTTTGTGTCATTACTTGCTGGATATTTTGGAGTCAGTTGTATCATGGCCTTTTTGAATTCTCTGGTTATGTTGCTCTATCTCCTCTGGATGGAGAAGGGACATCGATGATCCCCTTAATGAATTTTAAAATTAAATCCCATCAAGATGATATCTCGTTAGAGAAGGACTTGAAAAGTAAGCTATGTATGATCTCTACATTTTACATTCAAGTTTCAGTGGCTATGTAGATAAACATGACTCACAGGGACATCTCAAATGAAGATTACATATGCATGAGGACTACCCAACCAATGAACTTCCTTTCATCTACGGGAATTCAACTCAAAGAAAATTACACATTCAGTAAAAAAAAAAGAGGGAAATGTTATGCTCTCTTACTTAAATGAGGTAGATATGCAAATGGAAAAGCCTTCGCCAAAAAATCTTGAAAAAAAAGTGTCTCCAAAGGCTATCAAACTCACAAATAAGTTCAGGGGATAAATTGCAATTTGTGTTTTTTGATTGATCATTTCTCGCTTTGTTACTAAGGCGCCCTAATGACATAATTAGAAATCATTGTGTAAAAATAAAGAATCTCAAAAATAAAAAAATTATGCATCAATAAATAGAAATTCTAGAGAAAGTCTCTCCAGTCAATATGGTCATGTACTTCCTAAGCTTTCCACCCTAATGACATAATTAGAAATCATTGTGTAAAAATGAAGAATCTCAAAAATAAAAAATTTATTCATCAATAAATAGAAATTCTAGAGAAAGTCTCTCCAATCAATATGGTTTTGTAATCCTTAAGCTTTCTGCTTATATCTTTTTAATATAAAATATCCACATTTCCTTAAAACAAAAAAAAAATATATATATATTTATTGACTAGCACTATAAGCCCTAAACCCCAACCACAAAGTGAAGGTATGTTTCATAAAAGATCTGGTCGAAATTTTCGATAGAACTCAAGTTTTTTGATAGTCAAATTCAGGGGCCATCTAAAAACCGTGAATCAAAATCCACTAACATAAGTCGGTTGCCCCGCTGTTGACTGACCAAAATTTGATTGCAGTCAAAATCCACTGATCGTAGTTGATTCAACGAGTACCCTAAAGCTAAGCTCCACATCATTGAGGTTGACAGGATTATGGGTAAAAGTGGTTGACTGCAGAAGAAGCCAAAATAATGGATGACCATTGATGCACTACTACATGTGGGCTGTTTTAAGACATTATTTTAAGACAAAAGAAATCTTTTGTCTTAAAAAGTTACTATTTCATTTTAGTTATTTTATATTAAAATTTAATATGAATTGAATTGTCCTAAAGATAAAATTTAAGACAAAAATAGTGTAAGACAAAAATGGTTTGAGACAAAACTTTATATTTAAGACAAAAACGATTTGAGACAAAAATATTTAAGACAAAAAAAATTTGAGACAAAGAAAATTAAGACAAAAAAGTTTAAGACAAAAGTATTTTAAGACAAAACTTTATATTTAAGACAAAAACAGTTTGAGACAAAATTGTTTTAAGACAAAACTTTATATTTAAGACAAAAGCACTTTGAGACAAAAAAAAATTAAGACAAAAGCAATTTGAGACAAAAATATTTAAGACAAAAGCACTTTGAGACAAAAATATTTAAGACAAAACTTATGTTTAAGACAATGGCGACTTAAGACAATAACAATTAAGACGAAACCCATTTAAGATAGTTAGGAATTAAGACAAAATCATTAGCATTAGGAAGTTTGCATTGAAATATCCACGAGTGGATAGTGGATAATTATATTTTTTATTTTAAAAAATAGATATTCAAACCACATGAAATTTGATCATGTCATGATATTTATTTCTTTTATGTTATAAATTTTTTCTTTTTTCATTAAAGCCACATTCTAAAAATATAATAAAAAAATAGATAAAAAAATATTATTTTTTGATTGGCCACTCGAGGGGATTTGAACTTTGAATCTCATGTTTTAACATAATATAACTTGATAACAAAGTGATTGTCAATTGAGTTACATTCCATGAACTAAAATTGTTTATTTTTTTAAATATATGCAAAAATTTAAACTAGCAATTGCACCAGATGTTGCAACAGAAACATTGTAAGGCATGAAATAGAGAAGAATCTTAACATATAAGAAATCATTGAATGATAAAAATTAGTAAACAAAACACCATTCAAAAAAATATTCAATGAAGAAGGCTCATTAGGTACAAGGGATGAAAATTTCGTTTTCAAATAGTAAATTGGCATTTGACATTCACCTATGAAACATCAGATTATTCAAAAAATGCTATGGGAACAATAACATAAATAGATTGTTGGGGGTATAGAAATGATGCAGTTGAGTGAGTTGTTGAGGAATTATTTCCTGATGAAGGAGAATGCAGTGGTCCTTGAGGGAGACAAGTTGTCAGCTTCATGGGTAGGGGTTGTTGTTAGCTTAAATTTTGTGAGTTGCCTTTTTTTTGGGTGTGACACAACCTTGATCTTGCTGATAATTCATCAGTTGGCTACTAATTGAATGCCTCCTCGGAGAGCTTATCTGCTAGTTGATTAAGCTCATGATAAACGTGGGTGAAGGATGACCATTCTAGCTCCTGAATGCGCAGCCAAATTTGAGACATCAGGGATTGAAGCCGCACATTTTACTTATAAAACTTGCATTAGTGCGGTCAACAACTATTTGAGATTCCCGTCTCTTGCAAACTCTTCAGATTACCACAAGCACTTTCCAACTAAAGAACAACAAACAATGATGATAACTCGGCCTTTAAATTGGAACCAGGAGCCTGAGTATATCTGATATGAATAAATTGAAATGAATTTATATACAAAACAGAGTGAAGAGCAAGAATAATCAACATATAAGGAGAAACATACTTTTTAATGAGATCACCTAGAGATTCTCTGATAGTTTGAGTGAGATTTCCTTTAAAATTCCTGCAAGTTATGTTTCCGGTCAGATGTACAAAAACACGAGACATTAAAGCTACGTAACTTGATCTTGCAGGAAAAATGAATTACTTCACCCAAAAAACTTTATTATGAATACCATTTTTGTGTGATCTCAAGATGTGGGTAAAGTGCATTATATAAGAAAATAAAAATTTTCAAGAAATTCCCATGAAAGTGAGTGCATCGATCGATTTTAAGTTTGTTGTTCCATGTTGGTCTTTCTACTGTAGAGTTGTGGGATAGTTGTATCATGTGACTAAACTATATTCAATAAATAATCTTGCACTTACCCTGATATTTGAGGAGTAGTGCATTTTTATGTGCAATTGTATGGTCTGCGATCTCCTAATTGTGAAAAATGTATAACATATCTAATTGGATGTTAGCCAAAGTTTTCCATAGGTATAACATACCCAATTTTCACCCTCTGAGGGTTATCTTGCCCATGATCACAAACAACTTCTGATGACAACTATAATCAAGCCACTTGCAATGCTTCTTCTAGAGTTTAAAGGAAACACCTCCTTGAAGAAAAAATAAATAAATAAATGTTTTAACAATTTAGTTAGAAAACAACTAACAACCCTCTTGAGGTGGAAAATTCTAGCCCAATTGAAAGAAGCGAGAAAACTCATGGTATTATAGAGATAAATCAGGACAATTGCGCAACTTTTTCAAGGATGCAACAAGAAATTTTTCTGTACATAATAAGAAATTATTTGCAAACGAGAAGATACCACAGTGGGCATGCACAAGAAGAAGAACCAAAGAAATCAAATTCAATAAAGGAATCACAACCACCACTCCAAACTCGCTTCTCTAAAACACATACAACCACTATAAATCCCACTAAAGCTTACAAATCTATCAATCCCTAATTAACTTACTAACAAATTCAACAAGCCAACATGCTACAATTTATTGAGTCACCCCCAAATAAATTAGTAATTATTGCATGAATGTACATTTGTTTGTAATTTTATTTAAAAGGTTGAAATTCTCTCAAGAGCATATAGAATATATCCAAGAGTTAAAAAAATTGAAATTTTGCCTACCTCCACAAGGTATCATCACACCCGGATAGGTGACAACATACAAGTCTAAATCTTCTACCTCTAAGTCTTAATGGCACTTCAACATGTCAATAACATACTTGCAACAATGCTTAATGAGTTTTGTCTATTGGCTAAAGAGATGTAGATCGATCCATCCAAAAATAAACATCTCAATCAATCCAACACCATAAATTGTGCTAAATAGTTCATCATGTAATTTCAAATATTACAATATGGTCTTATATTAGCTCACATATTCCTTGAATATTTGAAAGCCAAACTGCCTTAGCACAGTAGACTAGAAAGATCTGTACTCTAAAAGACAAAAAAAAGACAACAAACTAAAATAGGAACTTTAACTCTAATCTAGACACTTCATTCTTAGCAACATGATATCTAATGAAGATGATACGTGGAAAATAAGGCTTCATATATTGTCTATCACATGTCAAACCGAGTGAACAAATACATGCATAGAACACATAAGAAATAGGGTTCATAGATCGACTTGTATTATATGGTTTCAAACCCTTCTTGTCTCCTTCAAGGGGGTTTCTTGAGTTCTTCAAAAAGAATTCCTTTTGCTAACCAAATGGATTGTTTCTTTCACACATTTATGGAAACGTACTTTCGAAATCATATTGTAATAGATTCATAAGGTGATATTATTGATATTAACTACACCTTATTTGGATACATCATTTTTATTGTAGGTGTTGGTACCTTTCAATTGGATGTGGTTGGTGATGTGAAGACTACTCAACCTCTAGTAAAGATTCATACTAACTCTAGCAAGCTTATGGATGCTTGTTTACAAAGGGAGACGCCTCTAAACTTAACTCTTTGGATTGTTTGTTTGTTCATGCTAATTATTGTTCTCAACTTTCCTTCTCCAAGGGGTTGAGACTATTTGCTTCATTTATTTTACATGGCCTGGTGAAAGAAGAAGAATGGAGATTGTCTCCACATATTTTCCATTTCGCTAAGTTACAAATAAAAAGAGTCAAATTCTATAGCCAATAGAATAATAGCCTCTTGATACACTTTTAGTGAGTTATGCATAGCTCTCACCTATCACTGTAGCTCAATGAAATGACATCTAATAGCTCCAAGACACCATTATAAATGGACTAGTTGTGAAGTTGTTATTAAATTATCGCCTCCAAATGTTCAATTATCATGAATTTTGGGGGAGGGGGATCTTTTGGTGTATTTAACGGGGCAAGGGGACATAAGGGTAGCATGGATGGGTAGAAGTGAGAGGTTCGAGCATGGTTTACTGAGATCTATAATCCTAACATTAGAGAATGAGAAGGAGCCTTAGGGCCTTATGGCATAGGGGCTAGGGGACCTATAAGTAAGGCAATGAGAGAAATTGATAGGGGAAACCCCAATAGTTTTGACAAGGGGATTAGGGGCCACATTATCATCCCCTAAACCCCTAAACCCTAACTTATAATCCTTCAACCCCATAAACAATGATCCAATATCCTCTTAAACCTGACCCTTAACCCATAACCCCTAGCCCCTAAACTCATTAACCCCTAACCCATTAACTTGCTGAGACCTAAATATTATAACCCTTAGGCACTTAACCCCTAAATCCCCTGACATGTATGCCCTTGATGGTTAATCGTTAACCCTAAATCCCTTAACCACTAACACATTAACCTTTAACCCTTAAACCCCCTATACCTCGAGCCCCTAATGCCTAAACCCCATAATCCATAACCCTTTACCCTGTACCCTTAACCACTTGCTCCTAAACCCTTAAACCCCTTAACTCCTAGAACCCCTTATCCTTTCTCCTAAACCATAGGTGCTCCAACACTAATATTCTTGGGCATATTGTGCTTTTTCCTGCTAATTGCTCCAAATAAAACCTATAAGAACTAGTAGGATCAAAGGAAAAGAAATTCAAGGTCCCAAAATCCGATCTAAATTTTATGGACAATCACATTTCCCCCAAATATCCTCCACGTATTTTCCTTGGCGTATTGGAGTTTGAAAAATACATAGGGTGCCACAAGTAATCCTAATCATAAGACTCAACTTTCCTAATTACTAGGAGGCCTTAAAAATCAAACAACATCTTAACTTATACATAAAATTACTAAACTTTCCTATCCTATTAGAAATTATACAAAATTATAGGGCAACAAGGAAACCAACTTCCTCTTCTATAAATCTCTAAGACCTTCATAGAGTGGTTGGTCTAGACTGGGTCCACTTTTCTTAGGATATATCATGTATACTACTTGACATTACTCTAGCTCAAACAATTAGAACACATTATTAAGTGTTTCTTCCTCTTCTTTCTATGTGATGATATCTCTCTCCATAGGCTAATCAATACCTTACAAACCAAGGCTTACTTTTAGACAATCATGATCCACCTAACTGAATGTGCTCACCTACTTGTGCCATCACTTCTTTTTTCTCTTCCAAATTTCTAGACATATTCTCCCCACCTATTCTTCTCTCCAATCTCTTTCCAATTATTAAATCCCATTATTTGAACAAATGTTTGGTATTCTCTTGACACCTTTGAAACCTTTTTAACTCTTTTACTTGCGCCTTTATGTTTCCATCCTCACTAATACCCATTTTCATTACCAATGAATTGTGATGAGAATCCCCTTCGTTCTATTCATCCACCACTTCTTAATTATTGCACTTTGATTAAAATCCCATTTTTCCCTCTTTAATACACATGCTTCCTCCATGGTACCTTATTCCCTTAGTTATTCAATATCTGTCAATCCATTCTATGTCTCCTCCGAGCATTGGTGCTTACACTTCCATGGTTGGAGAACTAAAAAAACAAATACGTTGTGTTTATGGGTTACACAGAAACTCCCCACAACTATCGTGTGTACTTTCCATCCCTCATAATGATAGTTGTGTGAAGGGATGTAAAGTTTAATGAGGAGAACACAGTGTGGTGCTCTCTTGAGAGGGATCTTTATATCCCACCAGAAGAGGAGCTTTTAGCTCCAAAGGAGAATCCTCGTGAATTTGTGGAGCAACAAAAATATTGAGGAGCAGAGAGCGGAGACATTCACTCAAGAAAAACCATCCAAAGAAGGTAGAAAAAGAACCAGGGAAGATGATATACTTGTGCAGGATGCTAGGAAGAATGTAGGAGCTCCTTAAAATTTGCGCAGGCAAATGAGGTCACCTGAGAGGTACATTGGCTACATGGCTCTTATGGCTGAGCTTATAGAGACTAAGCCATCCTATTTTGAGGAAGAAATAAAGCAACCTATATGGGTTGATGCAATGGTGGAGGAATACAATCCATTGTAAAGAAAAACGTTTGGGAAGTGGTCCCAATGCCATCATATAAATCAAGAGTGGGTTCGAGATGGATATTCAAGGCGAAGCCAGTAGCAGATAGAAGCATAGAGAAGTATAAGGCCATATTTGTGGCCAAGGGGTACTCTCAAGTTGAGGATATTGACTATGAGGAGACCTTTTCTCATATAGCAAGGTACTCATCCATTAGATAAATTCTTGCTCTGGATATGTAGATGGGGTGGAAGATCCACGTGATGGATGTAAAAACAACATTTCTCAATGGGGTTATTGAGGAGGAGGTGTACATCGAGCAAACAAAATCTCTTGAGACATTTGATCGGGAGTCTCATGTGTGCAGACTCAAACAAGCATTGTACAGTCTCAAACAAGTACCTCGTGCTTAGTACACCAAGATCGATAATTATATCACTGGTTTGGGCTTCACCATAACTGAAGCATATGTAAACCTCGATCACATCTTGGTAGATGGTAAATACCTTATTATTGCCTTATATGTTGATGATTTTATTTTAACTAGTGATTAGTAGTTGATGATATTTTGATTAAAACTTCACGAGTAGTTGAAAATATACACCATAATTTCTACAAGGATGGTGGAGGAAAATTACAGAATATCCGTTAGCAGACAATAGGCCCACTTCAAAATATCTACGAAAATTTTTTCGAGAAGAAAACACTGAGGATAAATGATTGGATTATGGAAGCATTAGTCACAAAATTCACAAGGGTAGTAATTTTGGCTGGAGGTGTGGAGGTAGATGGATTAAATGTAGCCTTCGTTGGTGCAGTTGCTGGTGTTGTTGGGTGTAATATGTCTAAGCATAATTATCTAAGCTAGATTCAGCTTTTATGTTGCTTCTAGATGATCTCAAGTATCTCTACTAGTTTTTTGTTTCAAGGTACACTAATAAAAATTTGTTTTGCACTCTAGCTATTGGTTTACTCTGTGGTCTATTTGAAACGCACTAGCTGGTTGTTTATGTGGTCTTTGTTCTGAACCTTTGCTCATGTGGATCTTCCTGCTCCTTCTCTGGTTTGGGATTGGTCGATTGGGGGATTTTCGAGGATCTTAGCTACTACTTGTTGGTCTTCTTTGTGGTCTATTTGAGATGCAGTAGTTGGTTGTTTTATGTGGTATTTATTTCAAACCTTTGCTCCTGTGGATATTCATGCTCCTCATTGGTTTGGGATTGGTTGATCGAGGGATTTACGAGGATCTTTACTGCTATGTAAGTGCATTCATTTTGGTTGGTGGAGTTGGCAACATATTTGAATTTCATCACAAAGGAGTCTCTTGGGGTCATTAATTGGTCTAGGGGGATATTTATTTTCCAAGTTGTTCATTAATTATATGAGGGACAATCCATTAATGGTTCGCGTTGTCATTGAAGATCTTTGTCGATTGTGTCCTTGATGAGATTTTCTAAAGGATATTGGTTGGCGATGATTCGACAATCTATTATATTTGAAGGAGTCTCCTAGTGGATTGAGCTGGTGACGATCTACATCGAGTGGGGTCTATAATTTATAAGTGAAATTAATTTTCCTTGTTTACATATTTTATCGAGGTTTTTTCAGACACTACTACATAAGGTATTTTTTGGTAATGTTATCTACTTTGGTGAACATATAGGCAGGATTGCAGAGTGCCAGCGATGTTAGCTGTACAACTGAAATTTGCATCTATTTATTATGATGTCACTTGATACAAGGAAATTGGGGCGGTGACATGCCATCACTCGATGCGTTGGTACATAAAATGGTTGGGGAGTGGGTCTTACAAATTGCTCCATTATATTTATCATATATATCTTATATGTTATTAATATTTGTCTATTACTTAGTAAATGAATTATTGTTTATTTCATTTTTCAAAGAATATTTTCCCTCACTCACGAATGTATTAAAAGTTATAAGGGAGGCTGGCACATTTTCAATCCCCATAGGTTTACCTTTCTTTGTCTTCAAATGGACCACAATAGTAACTAGAAACTAAAATACCAACTAGTAACCCTAAAATAATTAACAATATTTTGTATTGAGAGCTCTATGAACTCTTTTGTAAGAGCATTTACCGATTGAATTAATCCTTATTTCCTCTCAATCTTAACTAAACCTTTAACACTTTATTATTAAAAACATTGAAATAAAAAGCATGTATAATTAGTGGATGATATATTCCAATTTATCAAATAACTTAACAATCACAATATCAATTAGTTAATAAGGGGAAATTTTATCAATGACATGAGGATAAATATTATTGAAGTAGTTTAGTTCTATGGTGTGCATTGAAATTGTTTTATACTCAATGCATTTTGTTTTTCCATTTTTTCCAATAGGTTCCTTTCTTGAGAAACATATCAAACACTAATATTTACTAATGACTTATAAATATTTAAATCTCCACAGTGGAATGATATTTGTTCATATTGGAATTGAAATCCACTAGTTCTACCTATTAGGATTAGTAAAGACACTCCAATAAATTTAATATATCAATTCAAATTACACAAGTGACACCATAAAAAGAGAAAAAAATTAAATTGAGGTTGGCTATTATCATATTTGCATTGAAATTATACATTTATTTTTTGGTCAAGTCAGGCTAGTCTAGAGAAAGAAATCTACTTTCATTACGAAAAAAGGGCAAACCAGAAGTTTTTTTTTCTTTGCAAGTAACTTCCAAATACATTATCATGTTAGTTTAGTGGTTTTCATTTATTAATATGAGTATGCAATTGAGGAATGGAAATGGAATCCAAATGAGAGACCATGAAATTAACAAACCTTGGACTTGGTGTGAGATCTCTACCTACTACCCTCATTTTCTTAGGAGTTTCTCCTATGATATGATGAAACATGTATCCCAATATAGACTAAACTAAATTAACACCCAATTTTTCAATAGTGTAGATATGACATCTTGTACAAAATGGAAGTAGTCCATAGTCATGGGCATCCATATCGACATTTTCTTCAATAAATATCTTAGTCCTGAAGGTAAATGGCTCTTCCATATAATTAGGTCTTTAAAAACCACCTACATATTTACATGTATAATAGATCCTTTACATATATATTATGGCAACCAATTGTCAATATTTTATGTTTCTCTATGCAAAATCACTAAAAAAGTGGGTGAACATGCAAATGACATTTTTTGTGATATATTACATGAACTATGAAAATGACCTTTTGTGATATATTGCATGAACTATAAATGATGAAAATCAATGTCACTCATCACTTTATCTAGTTTATCTTGTGCTTAAAATATAAATTTACCATTCCATAGGTGAAAAAAAAAAAAATTCGGGTAGAAAAACCATTAATGAAAATGATCCCAAATAATAAGCACACTACCATTTGTCAAAAATCTCTTCATCCCAACATGATTTCTCAATATTACTTATATTTATTTTATTGATGATTATGGATCTGATGTCACCCTAAACTTTAATGATAAAAAAAAGAAAGAAAAACATCCTCTAACCATATTTCCACTCCTTACACATAAATTTTAATATTAAATATGCATTAATCTTTGTCAAAATAATAATGAATATAAAAAATGCAATATGAAAAAATCTAATTCACTACGACTCTAAAATTTTTTATATATTTTACACGAAATAAAGTTGTTTTGTTTCAAACTAATTTTCAAGTCGTTTACATGTATTTTCTTATACTTGTTCAATGTTGTGCAATACATTCAAGTTTCTGATATTCCTTTGGAAAAATGCAACTCGCTCAGATCTGGAAGGAGCCCAAAAATTGGTTGCTAACTCGCTCAATTGATCTGGCGGGAGCTCGAAAACTGGTTGCTACTCGCTCAATTGATCCGGCGGGAGCCCATAACCAAAGGAGAAAACTAGAGAGCAACGTGGAGATTGCTCTGGCGAAAGCCCTAATCAAAGGGGGAAACTGGAGAGCATCGTGGAGATTGCCATGGCGGGAGCCCTTTGCCATAATCAAAGGGGGAAACTGGAGAGCATTGTGGAGATTTCCATGGCGGGAGCCCATAACCAAACGAGATTTCCATTAGTCACAGTAACTATTGTCCGGTGAGAGCCCATAACCAAAGGGGAAAAACTTGAGAGCAGGGTGGAGATTGCCATAAGCCACAGTAACTTTTGTGTCGAGCAGCATGGAGATTGCCAAGAGCCACCGTAACTGTTGTCCCTCGTCATCTTAACGTAGCTAGTGCGACCGCAGGATTTTCGATTTTCTCTCATTTTCTCTCAGCATCCATGATGTGCAGAGTCTGGAACGAAGTGCTCAGGCAAAAAAATCCAAAGCTCAGGTTCGGTGCTCTCCTCCTTTCTCTCGTTTCTCACTTTTCAAACAAGTTAAACACTTAAATATTTCTAAATGTATGGATCAGTTGTAGGACCGATATCTCCAGTGCCTCCAAATTCCTTAAAAACCTAGTTAAGAAACCCTGACCAACCACATGAATAAATTTCAAATCTAGGGTTTGTAGGGTTTGTCAATAAATTTACTCTTTTGGAGGATGTTGCCACTTCCATACCCAATTTGCAGGATTTAGGTATTAAGGCCTTGAATAGGGTTTGTAAAAGCTTAGTCCAATTTATAGCGGGAAAATCCTTAATTTTTCCTACTGGTTCTCCTTCTCAGACCTTGACTACACTCTGTAGTCTTGTACGCAGCTCCTCAATAGTTTTCCACATGTAATATATTCAAAGTCCGCAATCCTCTGTTGCTCCAGAGGCTCTCTAATTTCAGGATATTTTCCACTTGGTCCAGAGGCTTTCTAATTTCAGGATATTTTTTCAAGTCTGTTATCTTCAGTTGGTCTAGCAAGTTCCCTATCAGCTTCAGGTGTTGTGCTAACTGAAAATAGTTCTTTTTATGCATTTGCGCAATGCTGGCCGCTTTGACGATCAAAGCAATCAGTTTCAAGGCGTCAAGTCCAGTCAACTGCGCCACGTTCGCGAGCTCCCCCACATTCTGCGATTGCAGTAACGCTCTCATGATGGCGATGAAGAAATCCTCCCAACAAGATATACACACTCTGAGTAATACACATTCTGTATTGGTTGTATCATGTATGCCATCAAAATGTCTTTAGTGATTTTTCAACATCCCATCCTGCCCTGTATTACTCACCTGCTTCCCTGTATTGTATTATGCATAATGAAGTGATGGAATTTCTGTTTCAAAATTCATCTTTGGAAACACTTTATTAGTTTTAGTAATTATGATCTTGTTAGTTTGATGCTCCATACCTGTTGTCATTTAATTTATGATGCTTAATAATCCCACTTTGACAATAAATCCAGAAATAAATAAGAATTTGATGCTTAATAATCCCATTTTGACAACAAATTTAAGATATGGGTGATTCATGTACCAAAACTTTGCCGTTTTGGAAGCTATCCTTGGGGTGCAAGTCCCTGCGTTGCCATGATATCAGCCTCACTCATTCTGGTATTAAATTTTTTTAGAAATGGCTTTGTGCTTTGTAGGTTTCTTGGTTGTGGTTGTCTTTGTGATGCCTTGCTAAATTAAAGCCTACTAAACGATAGTTGCAGATGCCTTGATGAGAGTTTTATTCCACATTAATTAAAGACATATTTTGTTAGTGCTTTGTTTATTGTTCTGTAGCAGAGAAACGCTACAGTTTCTAGATGCTCTTTTACATGCCAAAGAATGGTATGCAAGTTTGCATAAGGTTTATTGTATTATTGCATTATCTAAAGACTAATAGATTTCAAACTTTAAATACATGCAACTTGCAAGCAATTCATCAAATATTAGACTAAGCATTTAAAGGGCACAAGAAATAAAAAGGATTTCTAGATTATCCAAGTTACCATGTCTATGGAGACATTTTGGGAACAAGGCCAAGGGGACATTAATTTCCAAGTTATTTTTACACGCATTAGTAACTTAAGAAACAAATGGTAGATATAGTTTACCAAATATTCTAATGATGCAAGGTATGCTACATCTGTCTTAAGTTTTAACTATCAGCACTTACAGTTTGCCATAGTTACATACTGTTAGTTATGTGTGTGAGATTCAAGATATTGTGATATGCTACAGAAAATAAATATTTGATATTCAGGGGCTTGATATTAGAGCCAGGGAAATCAAAAGTTGCCCGATTCATCTAACAACATCCACAAAAAGGCTTCTTATCATATTTACAGAGTTTTGTTTTGTAAATGGTTATCTTTATTGAGTCTGTTCTTTTTGTTTTATTTTGAATTGATCAGGACTAATATTATATTTTGAATTGGTCAGAATGCTTTCTCTGTGGTATGCTAAATATATTTCATCTACCTATCTGTCTTTTGCAGCAAAATATTTGGAGCTATTTTTACAAGACCTCTGTGATCGAACATACGAAATAACTCTTCAGAGGGGTGCTAAGACTGTGAGTGCTTCACATTTGTAAGTTTCTTATCCCCATGTTGATATATTGTCTTGCTATGTTGATAAGTGTTGAAAGTATTGTGCAAGGTTTTCTACCTTGCTTTCAAGGCAAACAAAGAAGACTTCACTGCATTTTATTCCTGCAAGGATCTGTCTATTTTATTTTTCCTTAAACCATGATTGTGCATAGCTTCTTTTTGTGGTTTACTAGTCACATTCTATAAATAAGTTGATAAATCCTTTTAAGCTATTGGCTACAGATTTTGCTAAAATATGGTTTATACTATGTATATATACTAATATTTTTCTTTTTTGTTAATGGTTGGCAGGAAACAATGTGTGCACAGGTACACTGTTTTTGATTTCTTACGAGAGATAGTGAACAAGGTCCCAGACATGGGGGGTTCAGATGCTGCTACTGGTGAAGAGAGGAATGGTGGGCAGAGGAGGTAAATATAGATATTTGCTTCCTGGTGATTGCAAAGAGGTCTAGGAAAATTTGCACATTTTGAAAAATTACAAGAGATCAGATATACTTTACCTTTTCTTGTAATGACTATGCGTTTTCATTTGCTTCAGAAAAGCTCACGAAGGAGATGAAAATTTGAGTGATGAGGATGAAGTTAAGAGGGCCAGGATGGTAATGACCTACTTACTGTTTTTATAAAACAGTTGTTCTTTGCAAGGAATGGAGTTATTCATATGTGTTGCTATTTGTCTTTTCTATGCTTCTAAATTCTCAATTTGCTCTGGGTTCTGAAACAGTAATTGCTAGCTATTTGGCCTTTTCTAAAATAGGGTGCACACCATGGAAGCGGACGAGGATGGGGAAGAAGAGGTAGAGGCAGAGGATCAAGAGGTGGGTCAAGTGGGAGAAATGGCATTACATTTGAGAAGTTTGAGGATGAAGACCTAGATTTGTCATCTGAGCACAGTGAGAAACATGAGAAAGTTTCAGAAATTTTTACTGATGTTAACACTGAGACAAGAGAGACCAAGGTAGCAGTGAATTTGGGGAGTGCTCCTGTGGTAAGAGACTTTGATCTTAACATGGAGCTGGATGAGAGTGGGGTTGTTGCAAGCATGCCAATGCAACCTTTTGTCAAACTGGAACACGATCCTAGTGACATTGCAAATGTGCATGTTGTTAAAGAGGCTGATGAATTTCCTAGTGATGTTCCAATTGTGCAACCTCCTATTAAATAGGAAGAGAAATATCCTAATTGGTCTCATTCTGATGTAGATAATGTAGCCCTAGATTTAATACAGTTTCATGTGCACTCAGATATAATTGTTGATTAGGATGAAGATGATTATGACAACGAGGATGGATAGTGTGTTATTAAGCAGGGATCTATTTTCTGCAAGAGTTTTAGCAAGGTTGCAGTGTAGAAATTTGGCAATCTTTCACATGCATCATAGATTAACATCATAGCCTCAATGACTGTCAAAGAAAGGGCACTAAAAGATCTCACCAACTGTAATGGGTTTTTGTACATACTATTTTGCAAGGAGGGTAAGAAATCCTTATTGATTTGAACGCTTATTTTTCAGGCATTGAAGAATTCGGCCAAGTGGAGTTCTTTCAATCTTTGTTATCTCTCTAGATGGTTGTCTCATGTGCTCAAAGGAATATTCACCTTTCGGTCACTGAAGAATTTACAACCAGCTAGGTGGTCTTTTTCTCTTTATTTCCCTTGTATGGTTGAGTACATCCACAGGTGCCCAAATAGAAATATTGCTGTATAAAAATTATAGTTATATGCATATCATGGATAATTTCTTGTCAAGTGTCTTTTGATGCTTCCCAATTGCAATGTGATAGGAATTTTCATCCCATTTCCATGTGTGCCCAATTAATAATATTTCTTCTTGTTGCTTCGCGAGTTTTACTAGTCTCATGTGAAATATTTTTCCAGAGGCTGCAAAAATGGTGTTTTGTTTTGGGTGATTCTACAGAAGCTGGAAATTTCATTTGCTATTTTTTGTAAAAGAGGTGTAATCGAAGTTATTTCCTTTTGTTTTTCGTAGCACCGCCTGCTGCATTTCAATGACGGATAAGTTTCTCAGCCTTCTAAATTGTTTGCAAAATCTCATGGACATGCACTGAAGCTTTGATGGTGCATGTGAGCACAGACGAAGGTGGTTCTTCTCTGTTTCACTCATCTTATTTATGTTAGTCTAAAGTTGATGGTTCTAATTTTTTGACTTGAACTAGCTATATTGGTCGTGGGTTAGAATTATTGTTTGGGACCATTCTAATTTGGTTGATTTAAGGAGAACTTGAGGCAACAAGTGATCAAGAGAAGGCAACATATTGCATTATGCTGCAAAGTGATGAACAACAGGCAAGTGAAACGATAACAAGTTAGGAAATGGCTGTGGCCATGGGTGACTGTAAAATGGAGCTGTAACATGAATATGCAAAGTAAATTAATAAAAGTTAGGAGTAAAGTTAGCATTAAAAGTTAGTAGGAGTAAAGTTTGTGTTAATCGGGATTTGTAGGACTAAAATGAACAGTACAGGAGTAAGTTAACATTTAAAATTGGAACAAAATCCCACCATATGGATCATGCCACTTTAGTCATCACACAGATAACAACCACAGTCTTGACAGGGCCCATAAGGCATGATACAAGTGATGTCAGTGCCAGATTGAGCAAAGATGCATTCAATCACGTTAAACCCATAGACTTGCGCCTTAAAGCTAGCTCCCAAACCATCTTTTGTCTCACCAAGGTTATTCATGTAGGGGTTTATACACAATACACAAACCCCATCTCCATGCATATGACAACAATAGAGTAATAGTAATGTGGAACAAAATCCCACCAAAAGGAATGCCACTTTAGTGATAGCTTGTAAATTTTGTAATAGATCACATATATAAGAGCCACAAGCCAAAGAGGATCCACAAGGCATAGCACCATTATCAATAGCGCTGTCAGTACTAGAGTGAGGGAGGATGCTATGACATCAGTTTGGGGATTTGCACCCCAAAGCCAACTTCTGCATTAGCAAGGCTTTTGTTGTGGGTGATGCTTCATAGGCCTCCTTTGTCTTACTCTAGTTATCCATGTGGGATTATTCAAACAAACATATGGTAAGAATAGAGCTAGTATTAATGTGGAACAAAATATTACCACAGGGATGTGTCAATTTAGTAGTAGATTGTAATACATCACATAGATAACAACCACAAGACAAAGAGGGCTTACAAGGAACACCACTGATACCACTAGGGATGTTTGTGCTGGAGGGACACGATGCTAGTACTTGTCCTTGACATTCCTTCCGATTGATGTAGCATGGTGGAACTTCTCTCAATTGTTTGATAATGTTGGAATTTGAGTTTGACAGTGTGGAAGTTTGGACTTATTTGCTTATGTTAAAAGATTGGAAATTCCCTGTCATAATGGTAGGCAGCTATGAAAATGCAAATTTTTGCATAAATTCATTTTTTTCAATGTCAGAATTATATGTATATAGTTGCACCTACCTATTTCAGAATCAAATGTGCTCCAATCTGGTGATGGCTTTTTCTGCCCGAGTTTTCGGAGGAGGGAAGTCTGGAGGGAAAGAAGTTGTTCTACTGCATCTAACCGGTCTTTTATTTTATCCTGAGCTTTGGTTAGATCTGAAACTTCATGTTCTAGAAGTTCAGTATGGGCTAAGATCTTTTCCGAGAGATCTAGCTCTTCCCCAATTTGAGTCTTGATCTTCAAGACATCTCTATGCAGATCATCTAAGTTTTTGGAATTGAGATCTAGTTGTAAGTTGGCATAGTTCAACTATGAAGTTTTAGTGCCTGAAGAGGAATTTTCTAACACTGTAGAGTAAGGGATAAATTCCATTTTCTTTTGTCCATAATCATCAAACTGTCTGAATGGAACATAAGGCAGATTTATGCCTCGTATGTAACTTTCATCTCCAGTAGCTACCTTGACAGTTTTTCCAGTTTCTTCCCTAGGGAGAAGATTGTACATTAGAATATGGAATAGAGAGGATGTGGATGGAGTTGCAGAGAGTTCATTACTCTGCTGGTGTGGTGTAGTCTGTAGGGGTTCCTTCCCCAGTTGATGGAGCAACTGATGGTAGGCTGGACACTGTGAGTGCTGACCACGATGTTCATGAACTAGTGTAGCACCTAGAGCAGAGCCAGATGATACAGCAAATTCACTTGGAAGCTGGCGAATCCGAGCCAAAACTTCAGGCTGAGTCTGCAAAGACTCCGTGATATGGCTAAAGCTGATAGGCTTTAGTGGCTGGATTGGCGGACGACCAGACTGGGTGACTCCTTTATACTTTGTGTAGCTGTCTTCCCAGTTGGTAGGGTACTGGAAGCCAGTCCAATCAAAAGTGATGGTAACTGCATCAGTACTAGTGTCTCCTTCAGACACCTGGCAATTCTGTGGCCTGGTTTCCCGCACAGCCTTTTGCAAAGGTGGGAGACTGTCATTGCCAAACCTGACAATGCATAGGGTTTTCAGCTGAATAATCTTCGAAGTTTCAGCCATGTAAGCTTGAGGGTGGATGTAAGCTTGCAGTAGGTTATAGATGAATGGATCATCTAATGACACAGAATATCTGGGATAAACTATCCCAAAAGCAGGTCCATTATGAAGGGGGCTAGCAAAGCCACCTATGACTGCATTTTCAAACTGATTGTGCCTAGTATCCACGACTATGCACAAGGACTTTATGTCCAGGTAAGGTCGAACACGGGGATTCAGACCAAACCGTATGGCTCCAAGATGACAATATTTAAACCCTTTCATTTTAGCCCAATCTATTTGAGCTCTATCCAGTAGAGGGATCTGGGTGGGTTTGTCTTGGGTAGAGAAAGAGATATCGACAAAGGATTGTCATATCTGGGTAGAAGCAAAGTATCTATACAAAGGCATGTTATAAACATCACTGGCCATTACAGGATGGATTTGCCAGCCAGGGGATGCCTCGGGTTCATTTATAGTAATAGTACTACTGCTACTAATGGCTTCACGGTAAGAACTGTGCCTTTCTGCAATAGAATTGAGTGTAGTTGGGGCTTCTATCTCGACTTGAGATAACGAAGGATCCATGGTTGAGTAAATAAAAACAAAACTATATTTTCAAATCTCTAATATTGTGGTGGAAGCAGGAGTAAACAATATAATGGAATATTACAACTCTTTCTCGTGTTGCACAATGAGTGTAGTCTTATTCTTGCTAAATGTGGTTTCATCCTCGGAATATTCTCTAGGAGTGCTACACTACAGAATTGAATTTTCTGCGACTGCTAATTTAATTGGTGGAATTTCTGGGTGTTTGTCAATGAATCTGTTTAGCTTTGGTACAGAGTAATACTTGGGAGTCTATATTTTTCTCTCTTTGTTCATGATTAGGCACAATTTTAGTATTAACTTTGCCTATTTTCTATTTCATCAATGGTTTGTAGAATCATGTCAATCGAAAGGTGCTACAGAATGAGGGTTTGTCTTTTTCTTTTATCTCGCAGAGGAAACTTGTGTTGGGTTCTATTCTTGCAAGGATCTACCAAAATCCGCAGAAACAATGATGTGAGCCAATCTTGTCTGCAAAGGATGCCATCTCCTAGAGGCTTGTAGTTGTGTTGGGTTCTATGCTTGCAAGGATCTACCAAAATCCTCAGAAACAATCCTTGAAAACAAATATGTTAGTCAATCTTGTCTGCAAAGGATATTAGCTGTCGGCTTCCAAGGGAGTTTTCGATATTGAAATTACTTATATTTTGAAGGTAGATCAATTAACTGTGTGACCAGTTGGCATTGGACCCGTAAAAAGGATTCGCAACAGCCATCTATTGGTCCAATAGGTATTTTTGACTCTGTTAGCTTCTCGCTTTTTTGTTTTTCCCTGAATATGTAATTGTAAACAAATTTTGCCTTGGGTCAGAATTTGCCAAGCATTCAAGCCAAATTTCTCCTCAATAGCTGTTGGATTCAAAAAGAAACTCCTTGCCATCAGCAATGCAGGAACAAGAAGATAAACTTATACTACTTGTTACAACAGCACAAGGACGACACAATTGCTGGGGTTGAATACACCTATCAGCCATTTTCCGTCAATGTGGAATCCTTCTATGCAATATTCATAAACTTTTTAGCCTTTTCATGTATTCGTGCCTTCTCCCTTCCAGCTTCTTAGTATACTCAGGACTGCACAACTGCCACATCCATCCATTTCTAGAGGTGGATCAACACCCAT
Source organism: Pinus albicaulis (assembly GCA_034641835.2). NCBI lineage: Eukaryota > Viridiplantae > Streptophyta > Pinopsida > Pinales > Pinaceae > Pinus > Pinus albicaulis. The sequence goes on along the minus strand of CM076581.1, from coordinate 1,297,312,548 downwards.
ATCCATTGTTTCCTCCAGGTTTTATACCAATAATGTTTGGGAAAATGTTTTTACTATACTGCACAACTGCCACATCTATCCCTTGCTAGATATCGTTCGTCACCCATATCCATTGTCTCCTCCAGGTAGTAAACCAGGAATGTTTGGGAAAAATGCAAATTGGAAGTGGTTTCTCTACTTCCATTTTATCTTTGAAAGAGTTTGAATATGATTCAAAATGAATCTTTTACACATGTTGGACAACTTTATATGATGCCATAGAGATTGATGAAAGGGAGCCAGCCAATTTGTTCGGGCAATGATTGTACAATGCATTCTGCCTGCTATTAATAATATGCAGGGCTGTGATGCAGATGTTGGTACACTGCCAGATGAAAACCATAGCTAGTAGAGAAAGGTAAGGCATCGGTGCTACTGCTGATCCTCACATCACACAGTAAACAATAAATGAGATTTCTTGTTAGGTTTATACACTTGGGTAATATATGGTTGCTTATAATATCGTTTATATATTTTTAACCAGTTTTCGTCCTTGTGATGGAATTGAAAGAACTTAAAAGTCCCACCTTAGCATGTAACCTGGAGTATATCAGTAAACTGGCTAGGAGAATGTATGCAGAATTATAACTTCGTTTAACAGCAAACACCAATCATTGGTTTAGTAATTATGAACTTGAACTTTATTTTGTGCAAATATTCTTGACCTGCTTGTTTTGATGGGATATTTTCAAGATATTTGCTTAAGAGACTGGCCCACCTCAGTCTAATCTTTATCCCTTGTAACCTTTAGAAGATCCTCTAGATTTAATAATCTGAATAAAGCTAGTTTTAATTTGATTTTTTTTTCAGAAACTTGAGTATACTTCTAATTTTATATATCTGCTCTTAGTCATGTGACATTGGTTTAATTTCTCTTTGCAGATGCCTCTAACAGATGCAGAGGTTCAAGATCTGATTGATGAATTTTTACAGGTTGAAAGCAAGGTATGCTTGCTGCACGGCCCCTGATTCATCTAATCATGGCCTTGCAAATTTTTGCAGTTTAGAGAGTTGGGTAGAATAAAGGTTGATGGTTGAGGTGGAAATATATTTGCTTGTATAATGAGGTCATCGGTTCCTTTGGTGTAGTCATTTTTCTCAACATGAAAAGGACCTCCCATCTTAAAGCTACAGAGATGTAATCTTCAATATTTTAGGCAGCGGAAGCTCAAGAATCATTAGAGGAAGAAACACTTCTCCATGTTGAAAGGGATGTTGGGTCTAAGTTATCTGAGTCATTAACGGGCAAAAATGTAAGAGCCTCCTTTACTTATGTTGTTCTTTTTGAGAGTTCGTTGCTTATGTTTATGCATATTGAAACTACACAGATTATGTATTTGTGCAGTTAGAAGATGCTGTTGAGAACGAAATGGAAACTTTCAAGGAACAGTGGGAAGGTACTCTTAAACGTTTGTTTGGAGGATGAGAGTGCAATTTGAAGATGTTGTTGAGAACGAAATGGAAACTCTCAAGGAACAATGGGAATGTACTCTTGATAGTTTGGAGGATGAGAGTTCAGTTTTGCTGAATTAAAAATTGGGGAATTGGGAATTGGCACTCTGCTCTCTATGCAAGGGTGTTGGAGGTCATACCTGCCAACTTATTCACTTCCCCGGAGGTCGACCTCGCCAACAATAGTAGTGAAGGACATCCTCGCTCAAATTGACCCGCGTATGAGGTCTGTAAAACATATTTCAATCAATTTAGCATTATTAACGAGTCATTTGAACTGTTTAAGCATCGCAGCTTATGTTTGGAATTTTGTTTTGACAGTCCAGAGCAACCAGAAATGAATATGGTTTTCGTCCCTACATTAGATTTAAAGGTTTTTGAGATATTGAAATCCTATATTTCATAGATATGAATGAATGCGAGGGATATCAGTGCTTTCTGTGAGCCAGAAAAAAGGAAAGAGAGGGGGGAATTGGAAAGGAATACTCAAATTCAGGTTGTCACGAAGCAGGGACATAAGTTGAGTAGCTCAATTCGTATGGTGGCCAACTCTAAATATAAAGTATCTAGAGACAATGTGCAGCAGCACCCAGATTTGGACAAGAATCAGACCAAGCCTGATTCCTTTCCTCTCCTAAATGTAAGAAAACTAGAATATATGTGGATAATCCTCTGTCAACAGAACATCCTTATGACAGCACTGGAATTAAGTGTAAATTGGGCAATCAATTGTACATTCTGATGCATATAAATTTTTGCTATTTTTTGTTATCAAGGAAGCCAATTCCAATTATACAAAGGTGTTGAAATGGTGGACCTAACCATTGGATATGAATTTATTTTTCCATCATTTAATGTGATTCAACCTTTTCGATTTATATGTCGGAGATTAAACTTTCTTTGTAAGATCGAGAAATATTGTACATTTTTCTTTTACCTCATAATAGTCATGAAATGAAGTTCCAGATTATGAGGATCTTGTATGTTCAAATTCAATAGCATGAATTTATTTTCAGCAAATATAAGTGTGATGCCTTATTATTTTCAAGGTTGCTTTCCAGAATTGTTAAGTTTTGGGAAATTGTTTATTCACTTAGATTTAAAATGACTGCTGTTAGATTTTAAAAAAATGGAATTTATTTTTTCTTTCCATAAAAAACATATTTTAAGGTAATTAAAATCACTATTTGGGAACTTGAAATGTTGAAACCACCTTAAAATAACATTTAAAATGATTTGTTTATTTTTTTAAAAATATTTTTTCATATCGTCTCTAGAGAGACAATAGTATGAATTATGGACATATAGTCTCTATAGAGACAATACATTTTTGATCTCAGTTGTTGTCCATAAAGAAAAAAATGTTATTGTCTCTACAAAGACAAAAATGAAAGTGTCTCTACAGAGACAAATTGTAGACAAATTAAATCGTCTCTAGAGAGACAATAATGCCTATGTCTTTATAGAGACAATAATAATATGTGTTCTATATTGTCTTTAAAAAGACAATTGTTTGAGACAGTAAGTTTGAGACAATTTTTTGAGACATTAAATTTGAGACACACGCTTAAAGACAAGATTTAAGACGATACACAATTTTCTTTTTGTCTCTAATTAAGACAATTCACTGTAAAATTGTCTTAACTATTGTCTTGAAACACCCCCACATGTAGTAGTGATGCCAAATCTGCAAACATTTGTCAAATCATCAAAGGAGATTCTTGGTCAATAAATGGCCATTGTAACAGTCTCTATAGCTTTTTTCTTGTTTGAAAATGATCAGAGAATAAGAATCTAAAGTAATTGGGTAGGAAGAAGTTTCAAACCAGAGAAGTCAAAATTTTACCAAATTTTATATGATTCGGGACTTTATATAATTGTTTTCCAAAGTGGAAATTTGTTATGGATTCAGCGTCTTTAAAAAATTCATATCATAACTCATATCACCATATTACATTTGGACTGTCCAATCGAAAAATCTCAACTGATATCTGTTACTTTAATTAATATGATTTAGAGAAAGAAGAATAAACTTTTTAGAATTCAAAGATTCATTAATATGATCCAGAAAGAAGAATAAACTTTTTAAAATTCAAAGATCATTTTCAGAGTTTGGAAGTTGAACAGAATTTATTAAACAAGCACTATTTTATATGGACTCAAGTGGTGACAGACTTGACTACAAAATCATTGAGTTGGGCCAGTGGATAGACATCATTAAAATAAAGAAAAGAAAGCCATGAAAACATGAACGGCTTTGCAAGATAAGATCGATTATGGTGGAGATCTCTGGATAACGCAGCACAGACTCTTTCTCTACAACAGAATGCCAAAAATATGCCAACATACGCAAGCGTTAGAATAAAATAATGATAATATTAATTATAAATAAACTACTTATTTATTTGTTGTATTCAGTATAAATTAAATGAACTTGGCATATACGGGCTATAGTGGTATAGTCTACGGTAGATGTGTAGATGTAATGTAATAATGTAAATATTTTTAAATATCATTTAATTTATTGTTTATAAGATGTAAATAATTTGTAAATATTTACATGTCCATTCAATTAAATAATAATAAAAAATTAAAAGTATTATAAAATCTAGTATGGAACAAATTGTAGTGTGTTGAATTTATTTATGCATTCATTCTAAACAACAACAAAACACATTTTTTCTTGAAATTGTTTCTGCAAAATTGGAGTGACTCACGAGGTTTTTCAGGGTGTTGAAACCATTTATGTGTTCATTCTAAACAACAACAAAAACACATTTTTTCTTAAAATTAGACTACACCATGATTATGTAACTATATTTAAATTTAATTAATAAGCACATATTAATACTTACCATAAGCTTACACTATAATGATATTTTTAAGAATTGATATTCACACCTACTTTACCATAAATATTATTAACTTGTAAATAGGATTTTCTACAATACCATGGATCAATACCATGACTCATCAACACAACATGCCCAAAAACCATCTCTCCTTTCACAATCAAAATATTTTATTTGATTTTAATTTTATAACATTTTTTTAATGAAATCTAAAAGCAAATTACTTTTAAGATATATCTAAACCCAAATCACAATAAAATATATAAGATATAAAGAGTAGTTACAAATTAAGATCCATTTTACCATATAAATTAAAATAATATTTTTTTAACCATATTTAAATTTAATTAATAAACACAAAAATTTAATACTTACAATATAACAAAATTTTTAACCATGGATGTTCACCTCCACTTTACCATGGATATTATTAAGTTGTTAATAGACTTTGTTACATTACCATGGGCCAATACCATGGCTTATACAACATGCTCAAAAACCATCTCTCATTTCACAAATATATATATATATATATATATATATATATATATAATTTATTTTTATTAGATTTTTGAGGTGTCAAGCTCATTGTGGAAGAGATGTTGTAATGTCATGTTATATTACATTATCTAAACGTTTTGACTTAATTAAATTACATAGAAATATAACTAAAAATTAAAATTATTAATTATTAATAATTAAACGAGCCTATATTCATCTTAGCTCCAAATTTCTCAAGCTCTTAGAGATAAAATCTCTGGAGGTGTAAACATTTCCTCAAGCTTGATAGATCCAAAGTTAAGATGGATTTTCCTCAAGTTTTGAGGTTTGCACGTCCAGAAGCTTGATCCATTTAGGGGCTTGATAGATCTAGAGTTAAAATAGATATAGATTTTTTAGTTAGGACTATATTAAATATGAATTAAATGAACTTGTCATATATATTAAAGCATTGGCTTTTATATTTATTTAGTTAAGACTAGCAATTGCACCATATGTTGCAAAGGAAACGCCGTAAGGTGAGAGTGTAGAAAAGACAACATGAAATAGACATATTTCATTAACAACATATAAACAAAACCTGAGACTAACAAATCATTCACAAAGAAAGGAAAATATTTAGACATAAAACAGTGGCGAGGATGGCTCATCATCATAATTATCTTGGCTATGTACTCATTTATTGCAGCGATTATGTAGTTGTTTACCATCGATGAGAGAAGAAAATCTCACACTGCTGGGTTGAGGGTTTGTTCTTGACTGGAAGACCTCTTTTTGGATTTTTCATGGCTTCTGGTTTGGGAGGGCGAATCGAGTTTGCAAAGATACATCTTTGTAAACCATCTCCTCGCTGCGGTCATCTGCAACATGAAATAGACATATTTCATTAACAAAATATTACCAAACTTGAGACTAACAAATCATTCACAAAGAAAGGAGAATATTTAGACATAAAACAGTGGCGAGGATGGCTTACACAGCTTGAATATGGGATCGACCCAACTAATAGTCTTGGGCGGCTGAAACTCAATAGACATATTTCATTAACAACATATTACAAAACTTGAGACTAACAAATCATTCACAAAGAAAGGAAAATATTTAGACATAAAACAGTGGTGAGGATGGCTTACACAGCTTGAATATGGGATCGACCCAACTAACAGTCTTGGGCGGCTGAAACTCATTAAAATGACAGGCAGCAATGAAATTCACATTGGTTAGAAAAGGTTGAGGCAACTACCTAATTCCATTTAATTTGACTGTGGTGAATTTACATTTAAAATGCTTAGCTTTTGTACTTTTACACAAAGATGCTATGAGTATTAAGACATACTCAAAACCCAAGAAGAAATAATGTGATGTGGTGAATTATATTGGGAAAATCCAAATTCACATGATCAACAGAACAAAGCCATTATGCTAAATCTAAATCTAAGGATGTTGCCCATTTATGTCACTTCAGAGTGGGGCAATTCAAAAGATCTAGTGTTTATCCTGTGGGTGAAGAATAATTGTTCAGTATTAATGAGAAATTTCAAGGTATGAAAAAACTTAACCAGAAGTTGAGATATAGTTTGTCAAGAGCTATTTACATGAACATAATTCAAAGCAGCACCATCAATACCAAGTTTCCACCCAACTTGAAGAATGCGCAACCTTCAACTAGACTCCTAAAATGGTGGAGAAACCAAGGAGAAACCAAATTGTTGCAATAAACCATCGTTGAATTCATGGTAAACGTTTCCTGTGTACCCTCTAGTTGAGAACATCACTGTAGGCACCGTGTGCTACACTTGGCAGGAATTTTGTGGCTCACTCTGATCATGGTCTGACTGGCTGAGTATCTTAAGATTGATTTCATCAATCGTGTTCATAACACTGCTCTCCCATTTGCATGTATAAGGCTCAATTTTCTCCTCTTGGGTAGTTTTATTCTCATGGGAATAAAGGAAAATAGAGGAAGATTGAGAGTGGGTTCGCACATCCCCGCTCAAATAACATACGTCTGTCCTCAAGTTTGAACGATCGCAACACAAAATCTCTTTGCGATACCTTTGAGTTTTATTAACTTTCTCTACACCTACACCTGAGAAAGCAGAGAACAATAAATATGCACAAATCAGTTTCATCATCATAGTTATCTTGGCTATGTAATCATTTATTGCAATGATTACATAGTTGTTTACCATCGATGAGGGAAGAACATCTCACACTACTGGGTTGAGGGTTTTTTCTTGACTGGAAGACCTCTTTCTATATTTTTGATGGCTTTTAGTTTGGGAGAGCGAATCGAGTTTGCAAAGATACATCTCTGTAAACCAGGCATCGACAACTACATATTCCAGGCATTGACATACTTTTGTTCAAAGACTTTCGAACTTTATGAGAAATTGTACGAATTTGAGTTGAAACACAAAGTGTGTGAGCCAATTGAGTTTTTCCTGTTCTGTAAGGATTGAGATTTTACTCTGTTAAATTTGGAAAATTATTCAGAAACGCTTTATTTTGCCAATTGAGTTTTTCCTGGTCTGTAAGGATTGAGATTTTACTCTGTTAAATTCAGAAAATTATCTGGTAACGCATTCTTTTATCAAACGATCCCTCAATTTGAAGAACACATTTAATCACCTAAATTCGCTAAAAGCTTCTGTGATTGCTAGGGTTTCGATCATGCCTTTGCCCGATATCAAGATAAATAAGCGTTTTAATATATTTCATATAAGTTTGCATTCGGATCTCTGTAAAAAAGGTAAAATTATAATGAAATTTGCAGTAATAATAAAAACAATAATTCTTACCTCCCAGTGCCTCATCCAATGCTTGGCTTCTCGTGGTGATTTTCACGACACTTTTCCTCTATAAATATATCAAAATTTGAAACATTTAAGTGCTGAAATTCATAAAACAGTGAGCAAGAATCAAATTTACTACGGAAAAATACTTTTAACAATATTATAAATAATTAATTGCCAAAATTTAGAAAACGGTGAATAAGAGTCAAGATTATTAAATAATTATAAAATGGAACGCAGTGAAAGACATGTAACTCTCCAAATTTACATTCAATTTTAAGTAAAGGATGATATGAGTGGATAAATTCTACGATTTAAAAGCTCAAAGTTAACACAACTTAAATTCTGGAAAAAAGAAGGGTAAAGGAGATCATCCCTTTTGGAGAATCTCATTTCCGTTCACATAGCCGAAATTCTGCCATGTACAACACACAGAACAAGATAATTTTCAAAAATTTTAAACTTCAATACAAGATATTATGATTTTACTAATAACATATGGATAAAAAATGAGCTCTATAGAATTTTTTACCACAAGCTTTTCCGTAGCTTTGCATATTTTATCGACCTTTGCATCGGACAATCCTTTGATGCTTGTGAAACTCTGTAAAAATCCTCTTTTTAAAAAGGCATTCATAAACACAAAAATTAAATGCGGTCTTAAGGAAAATTCACTCGAACAGAGAGGACCAGAGTAGAGAAATTACTTGAATCGCGTATGCAACTTTTGATTCTTCACCAGTTCTCACCATTCTGGACCCGTTTTTGCAGCTAGTGCGAGTAATCCCCAAGACGATACTATTTGTATCCCTTGTCCGAGGCCACCTTCCCCGCCCCTTTGTTCGTCACTACAAATGCAAAGATTGTGAAGAAAAACAACAGGATTATGAGCAGGAACGTCATGAACAAGTAGATCCAGAGCAGGCACAAAACCCTGAAGCAAGCACCTATGAATTCAACCAGAGAAACTAGCATTACTAAAATTCCAAGAATTACAACAGGGCCGGTTAGGAACTTCTCGCACTCTGTCCCATGCCTTGTCACTAGCCACATGCTGGAGCCCAAGATTGGGATAGACAGCAGAAATACAATAAAATTCAAGAACCCCACCACGCCATTACTGATCCTGGGCATTTAGTTTCGCAACTGTCTGGCAACCACTAACAGGTGGCAATTCTAATCAATGGTTGAGCATGATTGAGTCATCTAACAAAGAATCCAATGGCACATATTATGACAGAAAGGCACTTAGGAAATTTGTTTAAAAATAGTGATGCCTTATGGCATAATTAATTAACTTGTTTTCATAAAATATTTGAGTATTCAAGTCATCAAAATTGTTTCTGCCCTGTCAAGTAATATTTTTATGATGTGTCTCTTTAAAATTGGCCACATGACATTTATATTTATTTATGCCCGTTATTTAAATGTTATTATAGTTTAATTATTTATATTTATTTATGCTTATCATTTAAATATTATTATTATATATGTTATATTAATTATTTATAGAGAACTTTTTTGTTAGTATAAATTTTGTATTTTATTTTATTAGTTTTAGATTTACTATAAAGCAAAATGAAACCAAGTAAAATTATAGATATACACATTAAAGAATAAATATATTGAATGGTGTTCATTAATGCTAAATTAGCCAATGATCTAGGGAAATTAAGTATAATCATTGTTTACATATTGAATCATGTTTATTACTATGAAACTAGCCAATGATTTAGGAAAATCATGTATAGTCATTGTTTATGTAATTCCAGGGCTTTTGCAAGTCATTGAATTATTTTGCAAAAGTTCTCAATCAACATGCTCAAACCCATTAGTTGTAATTTATTTTGAAGAAAAATTGACCTCAACTTTCAATGTGATGAGTTAGATTGAAAGAGAAACTTATAAATAATAAAACAAATTTGAACCCACTTTTACTTTTAAATAGGAATTTGGGAGGATTTTAATATTTCAGGTAAAAATAAAATAAGTGTGATAGAAATTTGAAGAGAGCACATTATTACACACACAAATCGCACTTCATTCCTTTATTGATAATAGCAGTTACATATATAGGATATAGATCATAGAATTTGATGAATCTAGATCCTAAGAAAGTGGATTTATGACTAGGACATGAGACAAATAAAACTAATACACATAGGAAACAACAAATTCTAGATTGATGCCTCATGAATCACAATGAAAACTTGTAAATCACAGACACACATGGAAGAATTACTTCCAATAACCTCCCTTAATGCTTACATGTAACAAATATTGGAAAACACACATTACAACAATAACACTGATCTCTGTCAAGTCATCACTAGCATTCACATCCACTCTAAAATCTCATGGTTTCCATTCTTTTCTTCACCACACTTTCAAGATTCTCATTTCAAGATTGATTTAAGGCATAACCACTCCTAACCATCATTAATTTACTTTGCATAATTGACCGTTTCTCGACCTCTCGAAGCATAACAAGTCGGTCTCAATACAAAACCATCCTATGGAACTACCACAATCTTTTGAATCCATGACCCTCCACAATACTATAAATTATCTAGGATAACATTCTAGGTACAAAATGTCTTCATCAGATAATTATACAACTTGAACTTATTACGAAATACCTGTAACTAATGCTCCCGTAGCATGACGGGTCACATTAGTATGTTCAATAGTTGACCTATTCTTTGTGGTTCTGCATCATTTGATTCTTTCACAATATTATCACATATTACAACTTCAACTCACACCACAAAGTCGGACACACGAAAAAACATACAAAAAAAACAACATAAATAGAGAGATTGCATGAGTCATGTAGCTAGCTTAAACAAGGAAGATGGCTCCTCCAAGCAAGGTTTCTCCAAATACGACCATGATATTCTCTAACGTAGTGGGCATTGCGGCTACACTTTTTGGTGGTGAAGTGGTGCTTGGTCCTACGACCAAGGGGTAAGAGTTCAGACTCTGAATAGTGTGAGATGAGGATGATGCTGCGACTAAGCTTGAAATTTTGGAAACTTCTAACGATGTTGCGGGAGATTAAAACACTGTTGTCTTGGGTGTTGTGGAAATAGGAGCCTCTTCCAAAGAGGGAGATTTTTCTTGTGAGCGAGACTTTTCCATTGAGGCTGAGCACATTAATGCAAAGCCAAAAATCCGTCGATGAATCTGCTACATAGATCCACTGCTCCAGAGAAATAGATTTGTTGCTCTTCAATTTTAAACCACGACCCTTATTCCACACTACAAAAATTTATGCCACATAGATCAGAACAAGAAGACTAACAAATTTATTTTAAGAGGGATGATGAATCCAAAATAGTGAACTTTGCAACTTGTGACCAAAGTTGGAATCTGCAGACTTAAAGCTCATTTTCCATTAAAGTTGTTTAGAATGAAAATATCGAGATTATTACTTAGGGATTTCAAATACTTCATGTAAATGTTGACTTATAGTGGTAGTTGGAATGTATTTAATTCCATCAACTAAGAAATCCACTACATGCAATGCCTCTATCTCTACATGATTAGCAGTGCAAAAACCACTTCATAAACAACCTATTGCATGATAGCCACAAGGAATAAAATCGCATAACTAGATCTTAGATCGAGAGCCATGCACCACAGGCCAAAAATAATTGAGGCAGGGAAAAAAAACATCACAATCACATGCATATCGATCTTAGCCTTATGACTCTGATACCATGTTATAAATTTGAAAAGAACACATTATTACACACACAAATCACACTCCAATATTTTATTGGATCACATTAGTTACATATATAGGATATAGATCATAGAATTTGGCAAATCTAGATCCTAAGAAAATGGATCTATGACTCGGACATGACACAACTACAATTCATGCACATAAGAAACAACAACTTCTATATTAATACCTCAGGAATCACAATGAAAAATTGTAAAACACATGACACACATGGAAGCATTACTTCCAATAAAGGGAAACAATAATATTATATAAGGTATGTGTTTTGAAGAAATTCATCTTTGTTTAACAAGTAAGGATGAATCTCTCTAACTAGCATCTCAAGATTTGAAACATCCAAAACTAGTCATGTTGAGATTCAATTATGAATTTAGGGTTGCATAGGAGACATGGTAACTACCCATTTTAGATTTCCATTTCCAACCACAAAATAGATCCATTTTATAAAAATTGAGATTTATCATGAACATACTAACACTGAACAAAATTTATACGAATCTCAAAATAAAAATAAAATTGTTTTATGGTCACTTTTATTATTTTTATTAAACTTAAAAACCCTTTAATTAATTTCTCTATCCCTATAGGTTAGTGTTTTATATAGCATACAAATATACCATAGCTGAACTGTTGGCGAGAAAGAAGGTCTCTGAGCAAGACCCAGGTTCAAGATAGAGGCCAACAAGGTTTTCACAGTAGTTTAGCACAACGCCATCATTTTCACTCTACTCTGAAGAGCAGAGAGTCTCACCCGAGGCGTTTCGTGACCTTAGTAAAGTTAGGAATAGATAAGATATCGACCAATCACAACTATAGAATAAAATAGACAGAATTAAGTACTTTGAATAGGCTTAACTACCTTGCACAAGATACTATTCATGAACATATTCAGGATGGAAAAACAAAATTTAAAGTGACCAATACATTCATCGTAACCAGATGCTCATCACAGGATTTGAGACATCAAACCCAGATAGGAGTATATTTCATTAATAGTAGCGGACAGTTACATTACTCCTCAGAGTGTTCACAGCAGGACTGATTACAATATTACCAAATAGAACAAAATAGAATGAATCAGAGCAAACAGAAAAAACAAAGCGAACAGAGCTCTCCTATGAATCTCCTCCTCTGCTCTCTACTGCACCAACTTCCTGTCTACGCTGGCCGAATGCCTATTTTTTCCTTTGCCAACGCGACTTTCAGTTTTCCCTTATTTTTTTCTCTATTTTTTGCTGCATCTCCTTGATCACTGGGAGTTTCACTATTTGTTCTTGTTGCTCCCTTTTGCCATCTGTGCTAGTTTCCGCAACTGCCGCGTCACCTGCTCTCCAGCTCTTTGCAATCATGACAGTTCTCTGTCTACCATGGTTGCGCTCTGCCACCTATTATCTGCGACTCAAAACTGTTTCATTTTCAAAACAAGGGCCCCAACAGGCCTCGACCACATGCTATTGATCGGTACCAAGTCAATCCTTTTCTGATGCCTTAGTCTCCATCGGTTCGCTTGCCTCCGTGGCTGGTCCTGACTTCTCCTTTTCCTTTCCTTGTCCAAACAAGGGCCCTAACTCGGGGACCTTTGCCAATGCTAATGACTTGAGTTCGGCGAAGTTGACAATGGCCTGTTTCCATCCCTTCATGAGCAGGTCTGTTTATGTGGTGATTTTTTCCACTTCCTTTTCTCCCGAAATGAACAACAGTTTGCTGAATACTTTCATAATTTTGATCTCGGCCTCAGCTGCCATTTGCTGTATATTTTTTGTGGTAAGCTTCACTAGTTGTCTCAATTCTCAGAGGACCTGTTTCATTGTTGCTGATTTTTCTTCAATATTTTGTATCTTAGTCTCTAGCTCCTCTGCTTGGTTATACAAGTGGTTAAGGCAATCGGGGTTTGTGGCCTCCTGTATTTCTTTTGAGACTTGTTGCAGTTGTGCTGAGATCGGTTGTGCCTTCATATACAGCAAGGTTGAACACTTGTGCAAATGTTTGAGAAGGTTGTAGGATTCCTTCACTGTGGTGCCTAGGGTTTGTTACATCCCGGTTACTTTTTTCTTCTTCTCTGTTACCTTCTCTATGTATATGAAAGTATGTTATGGCAGTGCCAGCCTGGTCTCTAGTGCTACCTTCAACTCATGATTCTCCCTGCTAAGACTCAAGCATGCTATATTGACATGAATGGACCATTCAACCAGAGTACGAGCCGATATGTTGCTCGGTTTCTGGTCATCCTGAGACATTATGGTCGGCCAAAGATCCCTGAAAACATCTGTCACCTTCTTCAGCTGTTATTGCAAGTTATCTTTTTCTACTCTCAACTGATCATGCTCTTCAGTAAGTGCAGTAATCTATAGCTGTTGCTGATCAAACCTCTGTTGGAGTTCGTTGTGGAGTCCTTTGGCTTGCTGTGTTGCATGCTGAATAAAACTGTATAGTTGTGTTGTTCCCCAGGTTTACATACTCTCAGCCCTAGACATATCTTAGTTCGGCGGTCTCTCCCTATGCGGATGACCATTGGCTATTGACCTAGCCGAGTGTTCCTGTGGTGATGTCGGGTGGGTCTGTTGTGGCAGCAATTTGCCTGGGTTACCCATGCTTGGGGTAGGTTGAACCTGTTATAGTATTAAGTTTGCTTGCTGAAACGGGTTCAACTCCTTGGGTGAGGGCGTCGTATTTGCAGTAAAGGATCCCCTGCACACTAATAAGTTTAGAAAAGTGCTTTGTTTTGATGGAGGTTGGTTAACCTCGAGTACCATGGTCGTACTTAAGTTAACCTCCACCTCGGTTTCTCCATTTGTCCTACTTAGCGTTTTGACTAAAAATGGTCATTGATGTGGAAGGAGTGAGGATGGAATGGTCTTTTGAAGTGAATGATGTGTGAGGTGATGACTGATGAGTGTGGGGAGATGAGGTATGAGGGTGGACCAGGGATGAAGTTTGAACATTTAGCACCGAGAACAAGTCAAAATTAGGTAGCTCAGAGGTTACCTAGGGGGTCCTCTCTGGCTCCTCCTGAATTGGGGCTTTCATATACATAGGTTGTGTTTGATCCTCCCCAATGAGATCAACGACCTAGCTAGACACTATAACTTTTGCCTTCTTTGCCTTAGGTGTAGCTATGGGTGGCTTAGGTGCTTTATTCTTTATTATTAGAACTGTGGTGGTTGCCAGTGGTGAAGTAAACAAGGTGGATGGTAGGGTCATGACTATGGGTGAAACTAAGGAAGAAGATGCATAATTGGAGGCTTGAAACTATGAAAAAGTAGGGAATAGAGGAGAAGAACTGGTTAGAGTTTGCATTACCTGATTAAAGCCGTGTACCTTCATGTTCAGCTCCTCGATTATTGGTGTCAACTACAGCCAAGACACTCTGGTCAGTGTTTCATCTGGCATTTCTCCTGGTAGTGGATTCAACAACATGCCATCAAACGAATAGTGATAGACCCCGCTTCTAACCTCCATTCCCACCCCTAGCCAAGAACATACTTTGGTGTGGAATGCTTTCTCATGAATTTGAAACTTCAACGGTCTCATTTTGAATGTCGTTTCCACCACATAGGTGGGTCAGATGTAGGCTTGCTTATGGTTGAATCCAAACCATATATGCGCAGAATAATTATTCAACAAACTCTTTGGGACTCTGTGTTATCTCACAACTATGTCCACCATCTTCCTATTCCAGAATGCAAATGCCTCTTCATTCACCTCCTTGGTGCTGGGGTCTCCTGAGAACTTCCAGGGCGTAAATTTCATTTCCAACGACTGACCTCTTGTGAGTTCCACGGGGCTGTCTGACTCCCGGGAAAGTCCATTTCCACATAGAAAATGCCATGATAAGGTAACCGTAAATGAACCTAGTGGCTCTTTTGTAGTTATCCTCACAGGCTTCAAATAGTTCGTTCAGCAGAAACGAAAACCAATTCAATTGTGTCCCCTGGAGGCAGTGCTCCGCGACTGAGATGGTATCAAGTGTACACTCCCCCTTCGTATAATACCACATAGTTTTTCTTGCAATCAGGTAACAAGCGAATTTGATTGCTGGGTTGTTTATAAGGTCTATCTTTGCCCACTTTCCTCCTCTCTTAGTATCGTATTTCCTATAGTAGTCACCATCTCCTACCTTCTTTTCTCTCTTGGAGACAGTCTGGAACACTGTGGAGACATCTCTTCCTTCTGCTGATAATCTAGTTAGCCTGTGAATATCTTCCGCATGTATTGTTATTTCCCTTCCTAGCCATAGTGACCCGTTTTGAATCGTGCTCAGCAGGAATTTCGTACACTGCATCGCAGATCCTATGGTTCTGAACATTGGAATATTTCTAAGATTAAATATCATTGATTGCTGGCTACCTCTGAAGTCTGGGTGCACTTTTGCTGCTCCTTCTCCTGCTTTAGTAGCGTAATTTTCCATATAGACCTGCCTCTTCATTTCTGGACTGGTAGGAATCCGTAAGGTTTGTGCTGATCAACGATGCATTTTTGTATTTCCCCACCAATGACTCCATTTTATGAATTCCCTCGTTGAGCTCCTGCTCGATGACTGCTGGTGCTACCTTGGTTATTTTTTCTCTTCTTTAGTATACTTGCAAAGCTACTCCTGCTCTTTCTTTGTAAATTCTTGCCTCTAGATGCTCCCTCTGGAATTATTCTGATGAAGTTTCTCTTGTTGCTGCTGCTGTTTCTGGTTCTAATTCGGAATTCTCTAGAATTCTCGCGCTTTCTTTCATGCAGGTTATGTAAGTAACCGACACGAATGAGGTTGATAAGACCCCATAACTAATTAATTTTTCCTGCTTCCCCCATGGCTATAATTGGGTGATTAGTTACCGCAATGAGGTGGGTTCTGACATGGCTGACTGTGGCTTCAGGATTTGGGCAGACGTGATGGATAATGATTATGGCCTAATATGGAAAATTTATTGTGGAATGGACGATACTAATTATAGCAATTACTTCTCAAATCTAGGTAATCCTACAGACTGACATGGGAATGATGGGTCATGATGATGGAATGATATTCAACATGTTTGGTTCTCTGACATGGATGACACGCTGGACACTACCCTCCCCCCGACCACAATCGGTTGCGATGCGGTCTTCACATCGCAACTATGAGTTTCTTCTATTATTGACTCTACCTACTCTAATCTACCCTATTGAATCCTCTCGGTGATGAGAGTTATTGAAAAATGAAATAATGGAACTTACTCATGATAGGGCTTCAGGCGTGCGTTGTTCACCCATCCTGGTAATACCTAGCCATCCAGTTGTGCTAACCAAACTGCTCCTGAATCTCAGACTTCAATCACATGGTACAGTCCTAGCCAATGCATTATTAGTTTACCTGGGAAATTTTGGAACTTGCTGTCACATAGTAAAACTTTTCCTTCGATCGTAAACGTTTTGCACTTGATATGGAAGTCGTGCCAAGCTTTTTGTCTACCTTTCTAGACAGTCTGGTGAAACTCTGCTAGAAACCTGTCCTCTTCCAGTTCTTGTAGCTCTCGTTATCGCTCTTTCAATGAGTCTTCCTCAGATAAGTGTAGTGATGATGTGATTAATAGGCTGGGTATGACAAACACGGCTGGTACCACTGCTTCTATCTCGTACACTAGCTGGAACGAGGTCTGGTTGTTCAGTATTTTGACAGTTGTTCTGTTTGCCCACAACGTTGCTGGTATACATTCATCCCAGTCATCTCGATCAGCATTGCAAATATTTGTTAGGCCCTTTTCCAGAATCTTATTGAATGCTTCTACTATACCATTTGCTTGTGGATGGTACAGACTGCTTTTATGATGTTGTACCATGAAATTTTTTAGCAGAGATCTGATCGTTGCATTGATAAAATGAATACCTTGATCGTTGGTCAGAGTTCTTGGGCAACCAAATCTACTGATGATATTTTCAAATATGAATCGAGTTGTTGTTTCTGCTGTGAAATATTTCACTAGTATCGCTTCTTCCCACATGGTCAAATAGTATGTTGCGGTTATGATGTACCTGGCCTGTGAGTGTCTTGCGACAGGTGCAATCGGTCCTATAAAATCAACAACCCACTTCTCAAATGGTTGCAATGCTTTTACAGGGTGAAGTGGTAGCTCGTCTCTGTGCAATGGATGTCCTGTCCTCTAGCACACATCACATTTGTTTAAAAATGCCTTACTTTCCATGTGTACTGTCAGCCACCATAATCCTGCCTGCAGTATTTTCCTCGCCGTTCGTTTTTCTCCGACATGTCCTCCGGCAACTGCACAATGGAATTCCCACAGTATGCGTTCCCTCTCATGATCTAGGATGCATCTCTGCAAGATTTGGTCTAACCCCATTTTATATAGGCATCCCACTATTAGCTGATACTCTGTTTATAGGAATACCATATGTCTTTTTTGGGCTGCTGTATATTCATTTAGGCACTGTCCTGTTGTCAGATAGGTTTCTATCTGGTCTAGGTCATCTGGGATGGCTTCTACTCTAAAAATATCAGCATTTAGCAGCTGATCATCCAGAGACCCTCCATTTTCTCCATTTTCTAGCCTTGACAAGTGGTTAGGACCCATATTCAGTCTCCCAGGCTTCACTATCACCTCAAAGGTGAACTCCTGAAACAGTAGGAGCCATCTGCATATCCTTCCCTCCAGGACCGGTTTGTTAACTAGGTACTTTAAAGCTGAATGGTCTATGAAAAAATTAAACATACCTCCTAGTAGGTAGTGGCAAAACTTTTGAAGGGAATACACCATTGCCAATGCTTCCCATTCTGTTGTGGTGTAGTTCTTTTCAGCTGTTGATAACTTGCGACTTGCAAAATAAACTAGGTGATAAACTGAAGTATATCCTGGTTGAGCCAGAACTGCTCCAAGTGCGATGCTGGAAGCATCAATGTGGACATGAAATTGCTTGTCCCAATTAGGGTGAACTAATATGGGTGCGCTTGCCAAATTTTCTTTCAAGGTATTCAGGGCAGTAGTACAGGCATCTGTCCAAATAAATTTCTCTAATTTCCGCAACAGTTTCTCCAATGGGGCTGTTATCTTTGCATAGTTGCAGATGAATCGCCTATAGTAGCTAGTGTGGGTTAGCAATGACCTTAGTTGCTTCACAGTTTCTGGTGCCTCTATGTTTATTATAACTACCACTTTTTATGGATCTACGCAAACCCCTTGTTTGCATACAACATGTCCTAGCAGTGTCCCAAAGGGTACGACAAAGATGCACTTCTTGAGGTTTAATGAAATTTGGAGTTGCCTACATCTGTCGAACATTATCCTTAACAACGTTGCATGGTTCTTTAACAGGCTGTAGACTATCCAATAATCCATATAGACTTCCAGGAATTTATGGATATATTCCTGAAACACTGCTATAACAATCCTTGAAAATACCGCTGGTGCATTTTTCAACTTGAATGGTATTACATGATATGTGAATGAGCCCCATTCGGTTGTGAAAGTTGTCTTCTTCTTATCTTCTTCAGCTATCATTAATTTATGTATCCTAAAAAGCCATCCATAAATGAATAAGCTTCATTCCCCGCAGCATTGTAGAGAACCTCGTCACTGAACGGAGTGGGGAATGGGTCATGTATGCATGCATTGTTCAGGCTCTTATAGTCAACACAAACTCAAATTTCAGACTTTTCCTTTTTACTTTGTATGACTATAGGACTTACCCACTCTGCTTCTTCCATCGGGAATATCAACCCTCCCTTCAACATCTTATCAATCTCTGCCTTGACCTTTTATTTCACTCTTGGATTCAGATGGTATGGTCTATGCTTTACTGGTCTTGCATGAGGCTTCAAAATTATATGCATTTCCCCCATGTCTCCTTTTATTCCTTTAAAATCCTCTACTAAGGATGGGAACAAGTCTTCATATTCCTGTAATATATTGAATATCTCCTTAGTCATTCCAACATCCTAGTAGTTGCCAATTGACGCAAGTTTGGGCTTTTCCGATGTCCCGATGTTCATCTTCTTGGTTTTCAATGGTAGCAGATGAATTACTTCTATTGTTGGTTCTTCTTGAATATCCCACTCCCATTCTTTTTCTTCAAAATATAGATGTATAAGATATTCTAGATCATCATCATCCATTTCACTATTTATCTTTTTGCATGCTACCAACTGTTTGCTGCTTTGTTGTGGGAGCGGTTGTTCTTTCTCTTCCTGAATATTTGGAAAAAAAATACCCTTTTAATGGCCTGCAATGATTGTGTGAATGGTTCTGTTTTTCCCTCAAAATAAAAGCGTTGCGTAAACTAATCTGCAATTGTTTGCCAAGTACTGGTTCCTCTTTTCTTCTCTTCAGTTAGGTACCAAGCCTGTGGAATCGAATCCAGTGAATGTACAAATTTGTGTACCCACAGTTCTTTCGGGTACCCTGCATTCTTCCATTGGTCCTCAAAATATTGTAAATGTTTTCTGGGGTCGGAGTCCCCTTGGTATTTTTCAGTGAATTGTGGTCCCTCCTCTTCTTTGAATCTGGCCCTCAATGTTGCCGCAACTTTTTCCCATCGTGACTGGGAGTTACAGTGGTTACTCCACCAACTTGTTGATGTGGATTGTAAAGCCACATCCATGAGTGGGACCCTATGGTCCACTGGTACTTTATCTTCTATTATGGCAATAAAGGTATTCACAACATTCATATTTGATAAAGTAGGGTATTCTCTTACCTCAATTCTAATCCAATTGATCCTTCTGATATTAGCGCATCTTCTTGTGTTTGTCTCATATCCCCCCTACTGCTAATCATCCTAAGCTATTTCTGAGCCTAATTCTGAGCTTTGAACACTTCCCCAGCTCATATTCCCCCCCGCTGTTGGGTTGATATAATCTTCTCTTTTCCCCACTGTCATTTGATAAAGATGATCAATAAGTTGAGCATCTTCTCTGTTGTCGATAGACTCTATATATCGTGGTACTCGTTAAGTGGCTGTGTGACCTTGACTTCCCTGTCTTCAAAGATCATTAGTTCCTTCTTCAAATCTATTACTGCATAGTTCTTGAATGCCCAGTCAATCCCCAATAATGCTGGATAGGGATCCTTATCCCCAATAATGTCTATCACCTCGAATTTTGTGCATGTATTAACCCCTACAACATCAACTTCGACCTCCTTCAGCTTGCCTATGGGCACAATGCAGTACTGTTTTGCCATGCAGAGTTGGATTGGTGAATATGTTAGCTTTGGTCTTCCTAATGCTTCCCATGTCTTCCTTCGCAAAATGTTGACATCTAACCCTAGGTCAAGCATTGTGTCCTTAATTTGGAATCCTGCGACTTGAGTGTTTACACGGAACTCTTTCCATGTTCTTCTCTTATTTATTTTGACTCTTCGTATGTATTTCTTTGTCATGCCATTTGATTCTCTTGGTTCTGTGGCTTCCTGCACCACCATCTCTAGATTCTGCTTCAATTGTTCCAGCATTAGTGCATTGGTAACAATTTTTAGAAATAGTCGGAACCATTATTCAATCATAGTGCTTGTGCTAGCTTGGTTCTCATTATTTACCCTGGGCTGTGGTAACCCAATTCCTTTGCTTCGCCCAAGTTGGGCAAATGTTTCCACTACTTTTTTAAAGTATTACTTCTGTGTTTCTGGCTTGAACAATGGCTTTGGAGATGTTGGCCTTATCAGCTTTATCGGGTTCGTAGTCTGTGCATCTTCCCCAGTTCTCTTTCCTCCCTATGTCACTATGGATATATTCTGCATAGCCTAAGCCTCTACTATTCTTGGTTCTGCATTTACGAGATTTTCTCCTCTTTGTCTGGCTCTTTCTTCCCATATTTTAGTTAGCTCTGGGTAGTCTTTTGTTGTGTGCGCATTAACTCTGCATTGAGAGCACCATGGTCTTCTAGGAAGTGGAAATTCCTTGGCTATGTGGCCCTCTTGGTCATAGTTGTAACATTGTACAGGTCCTCTTCCTCTAGCTCGGCCTCCTCTCATGCCTCCTCCTTGTCCCCTCAAAGCCTCATTCACTCTATATGATGGCCTATCCAATATTTCCATTGAGGAATCTAGAGCTCTACACTTCTCCGTGTTGTGCGTTGTGGAAGCACATACTCACAATATATGTTGTTTGGAACGTTAGATTATTTTTTCAAGATTGGGCATAGGCAGGGCGAATGACCAATTCTTTTGTATATCTCGCAATATTCCACTAGTACATTTGGCGGAAATTCCGACACTTGGTTCCGGCACTTTTGACCAAATGTCAGAAATTTCCCCAATTTTTTTCAATCCCGCCCGAAACCGTCGCTATACCGACGTCTAGAGAAATGTGTCACAATATCGACACTTAGAAAAAGTGTCGCAATTGCGACGTTTGAAGGAAGACATCGCAATTGCGACACTATGCCCCAAAGCGTCGCTATTGCGATGACTGCTTCCAAACGTCGCAATTGTGACACAATGTCTAAGTGTCGCAATTGCGACGTTTGGAGGCATCCGTCGCAATAGCGACGCTTTGTTTGCGACACAATGTCTAAGTGTCGCAATTACGACGTTTAGAGGGATCCGTCGCAATAGCGACGCTCTGGCCGCCGTCGGTATAACGACACTTATATGCAATAAACGACAGTTATATGCCTTTGCAAAAATGGTCGGCTTACAGAGCAGCGTGAGGAGTAGTTAATGGAGGCACCTTTGCGATTGCACATAATTTGGAGAGAAAATAGTAATAATGAGAGAGGCTCCTTTAATTGCGTCTTTGATTTGTGAAGGTATGGATTGTCCAGCCTGCAATTCTATGCTGTCGAGAAAGACTCGCAATCCTCTAGAAACAAGACTGTTGTGAAGATGCCTGGCGAAGAAACGGACATCGAGTTCACGACTGTTGATGAACACATCGTAGTCCGGCGAAGAAGGCTCCAAGGAGGGTATTCTCAGTGAATGAGGGATGTTGAAATATTAATTTCAACTACAATGTCCTCTGGCCACTTTCTAAATCTGTTTGAATGGCTCTGTCAAACAGCCGCTTTCTAAAACTGATGAACAGTCAATTTTGGTTTTGAAATCACAGTGCCTGCACACTTAAAAACAGAGCGCTGTATTGTTTTGGAAACAGAGAAATTTAATAGTAAACGCGGGAGATTTTAATTCAGAAGAACGTGGTCCCACAGACCACAGACCAAATCAGCCATCCACGTGGAAGCAGACGATTCGATCGCGTTATTTTTTGGCCTGTCTGCATTGTGGAATTCCAGACCCAAAACATTATAGGGCAGAATTAATTTGATTTTCACGTCACAGTTTTCCTCCGTACGAAAAGCCAAAAAATGGACCCGAATTTTTATATGGCGTATTCTATGAAGTTTTCATGTCACAAATTAGGGTGACATCAGCAGGCTATTTTGGAACGCGAATTTGTGATTGAAATCGGGTTTATTGTTTTTGAAGTCCGGACGTATGATATAGTTTTATTAATATTTTGTTATAAGTTTTGTTTCATTGCCCGATAGTTATTTAAAACATTGGCTCATATATAACATATGCGCAAATATTTCACTTTGGGCATTTGTAATGTGGGCCCCGAATACTTTAAATAGGTACATATACATTAGACAGTTTAAAAGTTTTGAGGATTGCACCCCCGGTGCAATTGTTTGTTTATGAGATTATATGATACATGTGAGATAAAGGTTTATTGTTTATCATATATAAATAAATTTTATCAATATTGGACATTTACACTTTTATGTGGTGATGTTATAAGTAAATTCATAAATATCTCTTTTTAATCCTCATTTTACTCCATGAATATGTTTGGAAATGAAATTTCAATAGATTAATTGTCTCCTAACCTATGTATCATCAATATTGTACATTTACATTCTTAATTATGAGGTGATGTTATAGGTAAATCCATGAATATCTCCTTTTAATCTTCATTTTACTCCATGAATATGTTTGGAAATGAAATTTCAATAGATTAATTTTCTTGCTATTATATGTTTTACGAAGATATGGTAAGGAATTCTCTCTTTTTCTTCTTATAAATAATTGTATATAATTTTTTTTTCTTTTTCAAAATAGATTAAAAAAATTATATGAGAAAAATTATTAATTCATCAATATGTGTGTGTGTGTGTTGTGAGGAATAATTTCATAGTTCAACTTAATGGTTCATTATATAATCATGTGATCATCACCAATGATATATCTTAAAAAGCCACTGAAAATCCATGTGTACAAAATCGATGTATACTCTAGAGAGTGGTTCTCATATCACTATGTAAATTGTTGTATGCTACTTGAACAAAATTATAAGATAAACTGTAATACACATCATATATGCACCATAACAATTGGTACAGGGTAAAACCCACCTGCCACACCTTTGTACTCGATCCAATTTTCTCTGTCAACTCTTCTAGCTGTGGGAGTTTCCTCCAAGGATCATAATAACCCCCAAGGCATGTTATCACCCTAGTAATTCTCAGGTTGTGGGATAGGGATTTTTGTAGTTAAGAACACCAGGGGTAACCAAGAACTGCTTTGGGAATTCAAGATCTAGCCTTCTTGAACTCTAGAGAGGGATCTCTCTGTATGATTTAACTTTGTTTTAGTAACAGATATTAGGCTAGCTATGATTGTGTATTTGGGTTTGATTTTAAAAGATTGGTGGGAATAAAGAGATTTCAAGGTAAACCAGAATGATCTACCAGAATATTGGGCAATGGAGTCAACTCTCTAGGCAAGCAGAACTAAGAAATAAGGCTCAGAGATGAAAATGTGCTAAGGGCAAGATAGGTGACCTTCTAAGGCTATGTATAGGCTTGATTTGATGGAGTGGAGGAATTTGAGCAAAAGGGCACTTAAGAATCCTTAAGCTACAGATAAGAAGATTGAAGAAGGGGATCTAACTGGGAACCGTAGAACTGCCCATAAGGTTTTACGAACAGGCTATTACTGGCCTACCATCTTTAAGGATGCCAAAAAATTTGTGCAGGCCTGTGATAGCTGCCAAAGGGAAGGACGCCCTGGGCAGTCTGATGAAATGCCTTTGAACCCTCAACTAGTGATTGAACCATTTGAATGCTGGGAACTTGATTTTTTTGGCCCTATTAGTCCTCCCTCAAACCAAAAAACATACATCCTAGTTGCAACCGAATATGTCACTAAGTGGGTCGAAGCAGAGGCACTTTCAAAAGCTACAGAGGACTCTGTAGTACAGTTTCTTTTCCAAATCTTTGTGTGCTATGGTCTCCCAAGAGACATAATCACAGATGGAGGACCACAATTTATAGGTAATAAATTAGCTGAAACATTGAAAAACTACCACATTTAGCACAAGATTACAACTCCATATCATCCACAGGCCAATGGCCAAGTAGAGAGCACGAACAAAGTAGAAAACATTAAAATTCCAAGTAGAGAGCACGAACTATAGTTGTCTTGAGAAATTTTATTCACATTGAATACTTCGAATTGTGAAGTATTTATACAAAAAAATGTTTACAAAATATCTCAGGAATTGAGATAATGTTTTAATAAAAAATAGGAAAGAAAACTTAAAAAGAGGGACAGCTGCAAAACAGTTTGCAAACTGTTACCTTTTTACAAGAAAAAATAGAATTGATTATTCTATTTTGAACTGATTGCTGTTGTGTAGTTTAACCCTGTATTTTTACCATTTGAGGTAACAGTAAAAAATGAATTTCCAAGTGAATTTCCTGTTTTTTATCCATTAAATTCACAACAGATCTGTGAATTCTTGCCACTTTTCTGCAGAGGGGATCTTCATAGTCTTGAATTTTCTGTAACTTTCATCTGCCTCTGTATACTTGGAAAAGTTAGGCTTGATAGTGAACATATGCCTGATCTCATTATCTAAAAAGAACATATTTTCAAAATACTGAAGAAGTATTTTGCTTGTTGGTGATCCTTGAGGCAGTTGTTGTCTGGCTTGCTCTTTTGCATGATTTTTGATTTTTAGATCATAATCTTTCTAAGGCATTAACTTGTCATTCAATGCGTGAATATCAGGCAAACCTGCTTCTGACAGTGTTTTGTATTTGGCTAAAAATCTTGAGATGGATAAATTCATGTCTTTACACCGGTCCTCTCGATTACTCATTATGTTTCTTTTGTTCAGGACCTTTTTGATTTGAAGAATGGTTTCTGTTCTATCAACAATTTTCAATTCTTCCAACTCTTCCCTAGTTTTACTGTTTAAAAAAGCTATGAGTTGGATTGCTTGGGCTGGTTTTTTGTCAATTTCCCTCTTAGTCTTGTCAATCTCTGCACTAGCAACTTGAAGTAACTCCCTCTGTTCATAAATTATTCGAATTGAAGGCCATTGAGAATGAATGCCATCAATAATTTTGGTCCATAAATGATTTTTTATAAAGGCCACTTGATCTGTAAGATTTACTTGTGCTTGCATAATCTTTACCTGTTCTTGTAGTCGATCAGCCCTTTGCTCATGTCCTCTAGAAGTAATCAAGGCATCATTTTTGGAATTTTCTAAATTTTTAATAGTGCCTTTCAAACTAAGAATCTCTTTATCTTGGTCTTGTAGTGTGCTCCTCTATGAGGATGAAGAAGAAGAGGCAGAGATTAGAGAAGTAATTGGCACTGCAGTTGCCAGTACTCCTTTCGGTGCCAAGTGTTCTGCCAAAGTAGATGGTATAATAGTGTTTACAGTGGGGATCACTGTAGGAATGACCATTGGTTGTGCTTTTCTTAGTTCTTCATTCTCTTTCATTAGAGCTTCTATTTGACTTTCCATTGTTTTTATCTGATCTGTCATTTGATGTACAAGCTGCTTTAAATCATCATTCTCTGTTTTTTGTGGTAGAATTTCTTTTTCTTGAAAGTTTTCACTCTAAGGCAACTTCAACTATTTTCTAAGAGCAGCTATATCCTCATTTTTCTGTTTAATTAAGACTTTTTCCCCTTCAATGTTGGCCGGGTCACCCCCTGCTTCAATCACTATATCTTCTAGTGCTTTTATTCTTAAATTATTAGCATGCAGTGAGGCTTTGTCCAACCTCATTTGATTTTGGAGGTTGAGCACTGTTTTCTCAAGCCTAATTGATTTCATAGTTTTACTGACAATTTTGGAATATAGCATTTCAGTATAGCTCCTATGAAATTCAATTTGATCTAATTCATGAATGGCATCTGCATCCAGTTCAAGATCTGTTTTGGAATAATCTGCCACTGATTTTGGCTCAGCCACTGTAGGCTTCAAGAATGACATTACCAATTTATTGGATGAATAATCAAATGCTGAAAGAAGCATGTCTTTGTTTCCAGGATTTTCCTTAAGAAATCTAGAATGAGCTTTATTCTTGAGCTCTTCATTCTTCTCTTTAATTTGTCTGAATCCGATCTGAATCTCTGACTCTGTACTGTCAGTATCCTGAGAAGAAGGAGGCAAATCGACAGTAGCCTGGTTTTCCTTCATGACTGTATATTTTTGTTGTGTTCCAATTTTTACATTTTGAAGCTCTTTTAATGTTTGAGTGACTATTCTTGTTGCTTCATCATCTATATCAACATTTACAGCCTTATCCTTTTCTTCTTCTG
Organism: Pinus albicaulis; assembly: GCA_034641835.2. Lineage (NCBI taxonomy): Eukaryota > Viridiplantae > Streptophyta > Pinopsida > Pinales > Pinaceae > Pinus > Pinus albicaulis. The sequence continues at coordinate 1,297,285,619 of CM076581.1, read as the reverse complement.
TTGACTTGCTTCTTTTACTATAAGGAGTTCTGAATTTTATGTACTCAATAGTCTCAGCTATGAAACTATCTCCTTCTCTGTCTCTTTTATGTACATTATCAGTATCTTTGCTTGTAGAAGCCACCTGTACTGTCTATTCAATCTGTTTTCATTTGCCACTGTCTACCTATATTACCTGTATTTCCTGTGAATCATCATCAGATAGGGTGTTTGGCTCCCATTAAATTTTATTTACATATCTTTCAATATGGGGCTTAGGATCATGCAAGTAAATAGGCAACTTACATTTTACCCTTGCTGCACTCAAAATACCTTGTGGGTCATACTTCCATGTAAAACTACATGGGAACTTATACTCTTTAAGTTTGACATTTATCTCATTGGCAGCTTCTCTGTTATTCACAATGAATGGCGCAATTTGATTTTTTAGCTTAAATTGGGTCTTTTTCTTGAAAGCTATGAAGTTCATTTCATCTAAATTCAATAGTTTTCTCAGATATTCTAAAGCAAATATTCTTGTAGTAACAAATCTGGGTAACTTATATGGGGCCAGGGATGAGCCATACACTTTGATTTATGTATGATTTTTATATAAATACCAATCTCCAGTTTTGTAGCTCTCTGATAACTGTAGAATTCTTCTTGTCTCATCATTGATCCTAGGGATCTCCTCTTTTTCCAAGAGATACATAGCAGGGGCTATAAATGAGTCATTGAAATCTGTAAAACTATACTTTCTGTTCCATTTCCTTAGAATAGATGACCAAAATATTACTGATATAACTTTTCCTTCTGCATCCACTTTCTCACATTCAATTGGAAACTTATCTGTTTGATAATATAGGAAGAGGTGGAGTAGATAAGAGGAGTATCTGAAAACTCCTTCTTCTGGTAATCTGGATAACTGATAATGCATACTTTCAGCAATAAATCTAGCAAAATTGAACTGAATGGATGGTGATTGACCAGGGCTTAGAGTTGAAAGAAAACCTAGGATAGACACATCAGTGAATTCATCACTGGCATATCCTAGTATGAAGGAGAGCATTGAGACAATCTGTCTAGTTTCATCTGGGAAATCAACGGTGTTGAAAGGAGGATTTAACTTAGGAATATCAACTTGATTTGGACAAAAAATCTGGTATATTTTGAATCTAGTATTGAACTCCAAGTCAAGATATAGTTGGGTTAAATCTTATATTGATAGGGAAGCAGAATTGGGGTCATGATTCATTTGCAACATGGAATTTATCGACTCTTCAGTGATGTAAAACAGGATATATTTTTCTTTGTTTACAATACATCTTTTTTCTGGCATATAATAGGCTTGGCATAATCTGATAAAGTGAGGAACAAAATGAGTGAGAGGGACAATATATCTAGGCAGATTGGATTCCCAAATTGGAATAACTTTGTCACTCTTTTCCACTGATTTTCCATAGCACCAATTATAGACATCAAGCAGGTTAAATTCTACATTAGGGTCTAGTATTCTATAGTCCAGATCAACTAAAGGGTTTTTCTCTGGAGAAATGACTGGAGGCTGGACTGGTCTGACCACTTCTGTAGAATCAGCCGTGAGTACAGGAGTTGGTTTGTCGATTTTGAAGGACATAGGCTGAGGAATCTTTGCAGAAGAATTATTTTGAGATTTTGGGCCTCCATTCTTGGGGGTTACCTGTTTCTTGGTCATTTTTAATAATGAACGAAGCAAGCTTAAATGGTTTGCTAAGTTCCTTTACGAGAAACAGGGGTTTCTTGGCGAATTTCTACTGAAAATGGGGTTTCTTAGTAGGGTTTTTAGGAAATCCAAGGAATTTAAAGCTCAGAACGTGTATTTAAAATCGATTTCAACAGCAAAACAGACCAGGGTATGGAAAAAACTGCGAGAAAGGGCAATTAGGGATTCCAGGGAAATTTTGACAGAGTTTCCCCTGAAAAATGGACACTTTTTTTAGTAACTTTGGTAATTATTTGAAATCGATAGGAATTTTGAAATCTCAAAGGGCAACTTCGAAGAAAATTACCTGGAGAACCAGCAGAATTCAGTTGAAGACGTTGCAGAGGTGCTCAGTCTTCAATTTTTTTAAAATGGCTTCGCAGAGGACAATGTAGTACTTTGTAATGGAAATTCAAGGCAATGGGCATCGAAAAATGGTACTGGTAGGTTGAAAATGGCTCTACAAAGTTTCTCAGGGTTCAAACAGCATGATTTTGAGGAAAAAACGGTTCTGCAATGTTTTTACAGGTTTAAAGCGAAAAGGTGAAAATTTGAATGAAAAATATAATTTTAATGTATTAAACGATGGTATAACCATAGTTAAATGACATTAAACTCGGGTTAAACGGGTGAGCTTTAGGGAATACCGCCAGTGGTATTCGCAAGGGTAAATGGTGGTAAGCGGAAACTAGCTTTTCGAACGCGATACAACGTGGTGGCGACACGTAAGCACGGGTGGTTTGGAAAAACCACCCATTTCGCGCGGCTTTGCCAAAACATCAAACGATTACTTTATGAGCACGAAAATGTATTAGCGTCGTCGGATCTGGATTCAACGAGTGAATGGACACGATCAAAAGGAAAGGTGTGGGGAAAAGGTAAGTTATCGGGTTCACTTTGGGCCATTGATCTTGGGAAACCGTTGCTATACCGACATTTAGAGAAAAGTGTCGCAATACCAACACTTAGAAAAAGTGTCGCAATTGTGACACTATGCCCCAAAGCGTCGCTAGACGGCTGCCTCCAAATATTGCAATTGCCTCCAAACGTCGCTATTATATGTTTTACGAAGATATGGTAAGGAAATCTCTCTTGTTCTTCTTAGAAATAATTATATATAATTTTTTTTTTTCAAAATAGATTAAAAAAATTATATGAGAAAAATTATTAATTCATCAATATGTGTGTGTTGTGAGGAATAATTTCATAGTTCAACTTAATGGTTCATTATATAATCATGTGATCATCACCAATGATATATCTTAAAAAGCAACTGAAAAGCCATGTGTACAAAATCAATGTATACTCTAGAGAGTGGTTCTCATATCATTATGTAAATTGTTGTATGCTACTTCAACAAAATTATAAGATAAACTGTAATACACATCATATATGCACCATAACAATTTCCATACAACTAATTTGTTTTAGGATACATGTGGCATTCTAGGGGTAAATTCTATATGATGTGTATATCAATCTATTAGGTGTTGGTAAGTTTTGAGTATCTAAGAAATGATAAGGAATATCCATATATCATGATCTTGTAATGTGATTATAAATTGTGTCTATAATTTCCATAAAATGTATAAATGATTTGTTTAAAAAAAATCAACACAATCAACCCTAAACAATACTCATGATGTGGAATGTCATTGGCGAAACCAAAATGATGGTCACATGTCCCATTTCTATGGTAATGGTGATCATATATATGTTGTAGCGACACTTGATGAGTAATTAAATATATCTCAGAGTGTGACTCATTGTGCCATATTTTTTTAAAGCATGATTTGTTTTCCTAGTTTTTACTAATTTCTTAACATATTTTATTCATTTGGAAAGCTAATTAATGATGCTTTAAGTAATTAGGACCTAATGAGAGATCATCTTCACATATTCACTGAAATATATTTGGTAATTGTAGTCACTATATGGACCGCACATGCATGCTACTTAAGAAAAATTGAAATATAAACTATAATACACATCTTATATCTGCCATAACAATTGTCATACAAATTATTTACTTCTAGATACATATGAAATACTTCAGGCAAATGCCATATTATTTGTATACCAATATAGTAGGTGTTGGTAAGTTATGAGGATCTAAGAAATGATAGGGTATCCACACATTAGTAGTGCCCTGGTGAATTTTTTGCATAATTTTCTATTTATTGTAATTTTGTTGCCTGGATTTGTTATAGATTTCAAATAATATATGCAATTATCTACCAATTGTTCTTTATAAAGAAGAAGTACAATAAGTAGTCACCTAAAAGTGAGCCATGTGAAAATATTGGTAACATGAGTAACCTGGTAAGTTGTAAATGAAAAGTGAATAACCTCCACTCACCAACAAGTGGCAGGCAAGGTTGGAATTTGGATTTCTCTTTACCCGTCACACAATTTTTTTTGACGTTTTGGTCATTATTTTTCTAGTCAATAAATGTTACGTTTAAAATTTTGCACTTCATTAATGATGTTCTCGTAATAAATTAACCCTTCACCAATATAAGTTTGATTAAAAAAATTGAACGCTCTTCCATTTTCTTTGGATTTTGGAGTGTGATATATCTGTGTCATGGAATTTTAATACCTAAAGTTTCAAGAGAAATAACTGATTCTTGTCAAACTAATATTTCCTCAATATATGCTATGATCTACTAAAATTACTTCAAAAATCAAGTAACCTTCCAATATAAAGAAAAAAACATGAACGAGCTTTCCCTAAATTGCAATAAATTTATGTTTATTATTAATATTGCATAATCTGTCTTATAAAAATTGCATAATCGGACTAAGAACAGATCCTCGGTGCATTTTTTATTGTTTTTGTGATTAAAATAATGAGCCAAAGAACGTTAAGGCACTCAGAGAAATCAATCTATGTATTATTTCTCATAAAATCATGTTGAGTAGTGGAGACTAAGCACTAATTTTTTTTTTGTCCTCAATCTCTCTATTAATTATGTCTATGTAGTTATAAGAATAACAAGCCAAAGAAATCTCAGGCTTCCAGAGAAATTAGTCTCTGTGTGCAGAAATTAATGATTACTGTTGACTAAATGTTATACCATTTGAAATTTCTGAGCGAAATTAATCAGGCCATGATGTACCATTTGTCAGTATCTATTTTCTCATGTATGAAAGTTGATGTACCATTGAAAGTTTAATAACTATAATATATATATATATATATATATATTTTTTTTTTTTTTTAATTTAATGATTAATAATAATTAAATTAAAATTCTTAAAAGACAAAATAAAAGCCTAATAATCACGAACTATTATGATAATTTAAAAATATAGAACTCAGGCTGAACATAGTTACAAAGATATCAAGAAAAGAAGACTGCATGTGCATGATAACCTCTTTCTTGACAACCTATGAATGCCATTCTCAATGAAGACTCAAGACTCAACTGGATTGGATTGTGTATCAAAACAGTAGGAATGAATCAAAGTTCAATGAATGAATAACTTGATCGAGAAAATTTATAGGGAAAGGTAACTTGACTATCAATCTACTAAATCTCACTTCCATGATTAAAAAAACACCCCCACCTTTTCAGTGGTCCCATCATGGTCCACCTATTGAAAAACAACCAACAAATATTATTTTTTTTATATTTTTGCATGGCCATTGGACAATGATTTACTATGGTTTTCCTACTAAATTCCAATGGATGATTATTCAAAAATATTGAGAATTAGTTTAGTCTCAAGGCATAGCCAAGAGTCTTACTGGATAATTATAGATTATCTCTCCATTGGATGATTGTACATTTTTCATTTACTTTTTCACGTGAGTTTCAGTTGATGCTAGATCTTTGCCTTCTATTTCTTTAGTGAAGCTAAGAGTTAACTTTGATCTTACATTAATAACTATACTTGCATGAATATCCATGTTTTTATACTTCCCCAATGTGGTCAATGTTGATGTATGGCCTTGGCCCATTGATCTTACAATTAAATCACTATTCATATTCAATTTTCTCCAGTTCAGCCCAATAAAATAAGGAAAACAGAAAATGAAGTCCTGATTTTTCTTTCCAGTGCTCGTACATAATACAAATACTCTTAAAAACCAATTAACATATAAATTGTCATCATTCATGCTAAAATAAGTTTGAATTTTTTTAATGAATCTGCTTACAATTAATAGATTACATTGCTCACAGAATAAGAGATAGTTTAGAACTATTATTTCGCAATAATAAATTATCGGGCTCCCACAGGGCGATGAACTTGGTCGGATGTGACCCTTCTATAGCAGCTCTTGAATCTGCCTCTTGATTTCATCGTTCTCCAGAACAGAGCACCGATATATTGGTCCATTGGGTAGCGGCACACCTGGGGTCAGATCAATCGGGTGCTTGACTTGACAGTGTAGAGGAACCCCTGTGGGTGAGGTGAAAATGTCCCTGTACTCCTCCACAACCTTATCCATTTGTTGTTGTCGTGTAGAGGAGCCTTTTCTGGAGGTCGTGGCCATAGTGTTCTTCTTGCCCTGGGGGCGGATCATCAGGAAAACGAATTTCCTGGTTTGGGAAATGAGCTTACTGCATTGTTTTGCAGTAACCAAAGAGATAGTAGCAGGAGGTGGTACCTCTGGTATCCTGTACAACCTATTTCCCAAAGTAACAATAACAGCACGAGGCCGAGACTCATACACCGCATGACGCTTCCACAAGTATGGTTGTCCTAATAATACATCAGAAACATCAATAGGAACAACGTCGCATAATACCTCATTCGTGAAGGGCTTGATGCTATAGGGAAGGCGGCACTGCTGGCTGACGTGAAGATCTCTTCCTTGGTGAAGCCACCCGATGGTGTATGGATGTGGGTGAGTTGTGGTCAGCAAGCCCAACCACTTCATGGAATCTACCGAAATGAGGTTCTTTTGGCTCCCATTGTTGACAATGAACTTTACCAGGGAGCCCTTTATCCACATCTGGGAGTGGAAGAGATGTTCCTCCTCCTCCGGATCTTATGGTTCCTCCTTCTGGATCTTTGTAGTGGCAACAGTGGCATTGGGCTCCGCATCAATAATCTGTTTCCCTTTGTCATTCCCCTTGTCAGGTTATGATTCAGAGTCAGAGCATGCATCTGACTCAGAAGCCTGCATCTCGGCCACCAGCGACTGCTTGGCCTGACACTCACTTATGTTGCAAGTGGAGCTCTTATGGAACTCACACCACTTTCCCATGTCCTTCTTTGGCTTTGTAGTGTTTTTCTTTGCTTGTGGCTTTGACAGGTTGTCTTGAGTCACCGTGCCTTGGCTCTGTCCTTTTTTCTGTGGTTTGGGAGCACCTTTCCCTTGCTTTTGATTTGCAGATCCAAAGTCTCGCTTCTTCTGTTTGAATTTCTGCTCAATCTTGGCAGCATACCGGTATGCCGTACCAAGCGAGGAGATGTCGAGGAACTCCATTACCTCCTGAATGTATATGTGCAGACAACTGCGATACTTTAGCACCAGATGTTTCTCTGAATCTTTGATACCCAACTTGGTGCACAGGGTATGGAACAGATTCGTCAGCTCATGCACATCTTGATCCCTTTGTTGTCACAGCGTGGTCCATTGTATGTACTTGTCCTCATAGCTCCCCACGGGATAGTACTGTTCCTTGACGGCGTCTCGGAAAGAATTCCAAGTTGGTACGGCCGAGAACATAGAGGGTTCTGTCTCGTCCTTTTTCTCACAGTGGCATTCCCACCAGTCCTTGACATGGGGGGCATCTTTGAGGAGTGCAAAAATAATCTTCTCCCTATTGGAAAAGTCATGAACCGAGAAATATCCTTCTAATAGATTCAACCATCTATCTACAGCATCTGCATCTATTTGACCCTCAAATATGTGAATGTCAAAATTTACTTGTACCTTAAAAGGAGTCGCAACTCCAGAGTGGCTGCTAGATGCAGATGCGCCACTGGTGGGAAGCCGTTGAAGGATCTGGGCAAAGTTATCCATCATCGCGTTCCTTTTTTTTTCGAGGACCTCCTTGAGCAATATTTTGATAGGATCTCCTGCTCCCTCATCTTTCTTTTTGTCCCCCATGGGTGTCTGTCGGGGTTTGTGAGGCTGATCTTGCAAAGGTTCCACCAGATCGAGCCCTAACTCCTTATACCCCGACGTCGTTGGGGACATGCAAAGAAGGATCGAGAAAAAGCAGACCGTTCTGATACCACTGATCCGGATTTATGCAGGAACGCAACAGAATAAACACATAACCATAAATACAGAGATGCAGCAGAAATAACACTTCATTTTACTAATATCAAAGAGCTGAAATTTGCTTATAGACAGAATGGAAATAAAACTAGCTAGGGCGCTGGTAGCTATCTCTGAGGAGAGATGTGGTGGCTACAGGCCTCTGAACTGAGTTACAATGAGGCTCGAGGGCCTATTTATTATTGAGAAACAATGGAGAACCCTAAACATCCAAAAACCTAACCCTAGGAGATGAAGCGCCAAAACTATGGGCCCCATTTGGGTAAATTGGTGTTTCAACTTCCCAGGGACGTAACTTTGGCATACTATCTCTGTTTGACGCACATGATACATCATTAGAAAGATCTATCCGAGGACTAAAACTTTTACCATGAATATAATTTTGAAACAGAATGATACAAAATGATATTCGCAGGAGGCGCGATGCCCAAAAAACGTTGTTTAGGGCCTCAAAATGGCTTTGGAAGTTCAGGACCCGAAAAACTGCTAAAAATAGTAAGTTGTGCCGAAACTGAAAAACTGAAAGAGACAATGGTGGGGCCCCAAGTGGAATAGGCGGGTGGCCACTAGTATCCACCTCGATCATTGAGTGAGCCAAAAAAGTAAATTTCCTTACTTTTTGAGTACATCCTTGCAATTGCGAAGAGGACTAGTGTTGCAAAATTATTGGTAAGTGGAAATTAAAAGGTGTAAGAACGTTTTTGAAAAAAATTCAAACGTCAAAATTAAGTCTTCTATCCTTCCTATCACCTCATGGAAAATGGGAATCTGCAAATTCTAGTCATCAAATATGTGCAAAATGCCTTATGACGGGCAAAATGGAGGACTGGTCCTATGCTGCTACATGAGTTAGCGTTTCATGTGGCAATAGGGAACCTTGTATAGTTTTTCAAGGATAGGAAAGGAGAATATTGTCAGTTAATCATCACATGAAACTTCATCACCATTTGAAAATTGTGTCCTAATTTGAAACAATAAGACTACCCAACTATTTCATTATTTAATTTTGATTGTGTAATACAAAAAAATATCCTAGATAACTTAAATAAAGTAAGCACTTTTGCAAAAATTTAGTGGAGAGAACCTTCAATTACATTTATTTTGAAGTTCCACTTGCATTTTAAGCCATTTTAATTAGTCTTTCATGGCTATCTAGTAAAAATTTCAACCTCTTGTAGAAATTTGTTTGTCACTTGTATTAGAAATGAAAAAATCAAATGTAAATAAAAATGATTTGAAATGCTAAAATTCAAATGCGCGCTACATAAAAATGATATTTAAAAAAACTACATTAACGTCTGATATCACGCGCGCATTCGCCCTCAGCTCTTGCAGAACAACATTCGCCCTTAGCTCTTGCAGAACAGCATTCGCCCTCAGCATTCACCCTCAGCTCTTGCAGAACAACATTCGCCCTCAGTTCTTGCAAAATGGTAAGTTCTTACTGCAGGCCCTTCCTCCTGTAGTAGGCTTGACCCTATTTGGGTTTTTTGGAGCCTCTGAGAATACAAAGGTTGTGATTGATTATGGGGCACTGCCTATATTTGTGGAACTTCTTACCTCTGGGAATCATAATGTTCGAGAACATGTAGCACGTTCATTTTAGAGGCATAAAATTATTCTTCCCAACTATCTTTATATGTCTGTAATTTTGGAATTTGATTTAAAAAAATACTACCCAACTTTGAGTTCAACTAGTGTTCGTGTAAGGCTGTTTGGGCTTTGGAAAATATTGCTGGAGACTCTGCATCATTTAGGGATCTTGCCCTCAGTCATGGAGCTCCGAGGCAGGTGCTTGCCCAGTTGAATGATACTGCCAGAATTTCAATGATACGAAATGCTACATGGGCTCTATCAAATTTTTTCCGTGGCAAACCCCAACCACTATTCGAACAGGTAAGCAGAATACATTTTTTTCCTCTTCTTCTTAGTTCGCAGATACTATGGATTTTTTTTTATAGATCTTGGTGCTTGGTAGATTTGGACGTAATATGGACCTAGGCACTTGTTCATTACAATGACTCTGTCATCAGTTTTTAGAAAATGCTCAGAAATTTGGGTTTCACAAGGGGATTACCCTTGCTTGCAATTATCGATTATCGATCACATTCAAACAAAAGTCTTTCGTAGCATTGCTGAGCTCTTTGTAGGTGAATTTCTGAGGCAATTTCACAATATCTGAACTAAATTTTCCTGTGATTTTCAATACTCTGTGCTTGTAACAGAACCAGACAAAAAATCTAGTGGCCAATGCAACAACAACAACACCTCCTGTTGCAATGCCTGCAATTCACCCTCTCTGCACGCATGACTGACTATGGCACCCTCTTTTGTGAACAGGTACTGGAGCTGAAGGTACTGGTTTCCATTAGGATCTTGGAATTCAACATCCAAAATAGTATTAAATTCCACTTCAATAGTATTCCCCAGTGAGGGAAACAGCTCATTGAGACCTATTGGACTCATCACCCCCAAATAGCCTCCAGGGCTACCCAGAGTGTGATCATCTGGAGCAATAAAAAATGCTCATCCATCCCCAATTGAAACAAGAACAGGACCCACATTAGTTACAGAAAAGGAGAAACATGTTTTGAAAGAAGAAGAAACTTTTGTATTAGGGTCCAGAAATCTAACTGGTCTATTGTACAATGCCCTACCTGCACTTCAAATTGGTACTCCCAACTCCATGCTAAGGCTCACTGTGCCATTCTTCAGATGAGCATCTTAACCTAAATTTTGATTCCAAAAAACCCAAGTCCCCTGTTCTATGCCCAAGACCTCTGTTACAATGAGTAGAGTTCTGAGCGAAATACTTCACAATAGGAAGCAAAAGAAACATCGCAAAATTGCTCCGCTTTAGACTGATAATTTTCTGTGTGAAAATTCAAATGCGAACAGTAAAAACATAATATCAAACACAATCAATCCACAATGGAATTTGAACATGAGGATTTATAACCACAGAAAACCCTCTCCAGGTTAAAATAATTCCAGAATGGCTTTAAGATTCTACTAATGAGCGCTTACAACACCATAGCAATTACTATCACAATGAAATCTGCTGGAAGCAAAGCCCTTGTACAGTTTCTACATTTTCACAGTGGAAGCAAGAATCTTGCTATCTCTCATGATCTAGCTCTGTGGTCAAATCCTTTGCTATGTTTGTCTTGTTCTGCTAAACGTGGATCTATCTTAGCTTTGGCTATGGTTCTCATTTAGGATCGTGGCTATCAGATCTTGCTGTGGCTTTGACTATACAAACTTGTTCAATAGGAAAATGTTGACTCTGCTATATATAGGAGCTTCAATGGGTGCTCTCAAACACTTTTTTGGGCAGCTTTGTTTTGTCTTTGATTCAAGGCAGAACTATGTTGGCCTTGGTTTTTTAGTCCTTAGAACTTAGTTCTCTCATATTTTCCATCCTATCCCCAGTTTGCTACCGAGAAAGACATAACTTCACGATATCAAAATTGACTATTTTTGGCCTTTTATATTTAGTAATGGTACAACCTTAATTTGGTGCATTTGTATAGTATCTGAAGAGCACTCTCAAGCTGTTATTCAGTATTTTAGTATAACTACTACATTTAACTGCCATTCTCTAATATTTATATCAACCATGAGCATTCTTAAGGTAGTTCCACGTTTGTGAAGCAGAAGGAATGCTTCTGACAACTTCTTATCATAGTGGTACAATTATGTTCGCAGTTTATCTTTTATAAACCTCCAATTTTCCAAACGTAGTAGAGACTACAGTTTTCATCTGAAATTTTGGACAAATCTGTTTAGTATTCTACAGAAAATGCATTAAGAATAAAAAAATCCCACAATTTGTAAAAAGCCCACAATTTTGTAAAAAGCCCACATTTTGTAAAAAGCTCACAATTTGTAAAATGCCCACTTTTATTTTCTTTTTGCTTATAAATTGAGCTCCCATTGAGTTCAACAAGTCTTGGGTTTTCTACACCATTGAGAGAGATTTATTGTTTTCTTTATAGGATAATTTGCATCAATGGAAGAAAACATTGGAGCTGGAAAAAAATTCAAAAGGGTGAAAGGGGTGATGGCAGAGTTTATTGCCCTTGTAAAAAATGTTGTATGAGAAATAATGTTAGAGTTTTAATAGCAACAGCAACAGTGCATTGTAGGAAATATGGGCACATTGATGGTGGATCGAATGACTATCGTCCCGTGGTAATTAATTATCTACCTTCATTTTGATTATATCGTAAAATTTTATATTATTTTAATATTTTTTATATGCGCACTAATGTTTAATTATTAATGTTTGTAATTTTCATAAAGGCACAGTTGCCCCCCAACTTTTTGCAAATGATCAACCAGCTTCCACAGCAAAATAGTAGTAGATTAGATGATGTTGCACCAGTACAAGAGAATATTGCAGCAAATATTAGTACTGGAAATGATGCTGTACAAGGTGAAGAACATGAAGCGAATGATGAAGGTAATTTTAATGATCCCATGAAGGTAGATCATGATGACAGTAATGAGATAGTTCACATTAATGATGGGACAAATCAAATTCTCCAAGACTTGTATGGTGATTCAGATGATGATGGTGGAGATAGCAGTGACAATATTTATGATGTACCTCTGATTGAAAGGTCAAGTGAACGACTTTTTGAACACTCAAATGCAACTCTTCCCTCTGCTACATTGTTGATGGTGAACTTAAAGGTTATGAATAATTTTTCGAACAGATGTATGACACAACTCCTAAGGTATGCAATATGTATATATGATCACATATATGTAAATGTTGATTATTTTCCCTTTTTTAGTTGTAATAAATGTGTAAAATAATAACTTATATATATATATATATATATATATATATATCAAAACCGGCCGGTTTGAACTGCTAACCGGTCAAACTGGCCGGTCAGTAGGGCTGCCAGTTGGAACCGGCCTTGCAACTCGGTCTATAGCCTATTCTCACCTGTTTTGGCTGGTTAATTGGACCTAACCGGCCGGTTAAGTACGGAACTTGCCAGTTTATGCATAAACCGGCCGGTTCCGTACTTAACCGACTGGTTAGGTGCTCCTCCATGAGTTGCAAATTCCTCAGTGTCTCCTCCATGAGCTGCAAATTCCTCTATTATACTAGCAACAAACTTGTCTAATAACTCATACTCAACACCTTATAGTAGCAACAATACACATGATGACTGATAAATACAAGGATGGCTAGCATAAAATCCCTAGCAGCATGCAACTCATCAAGTGTACTTGATGACAATTTATGTTCTCAAAAAAATCAGCAGCAACCTTATTTCACACTCAGCTAGGAACTGTCAGACCCTCTCTCTCTGCTCACACATAGCAGCAGCATAAATACAAAACCTTTCACACAACATACAAGCAATTTGATCATGGCATCAAGACTGATGAAAATGGTCTGACGCCACTCAAGGGACAACAACATACAACCTAATGAAAATGTGACTGGCAATAATAAATTGACCACTAGAAAATTCCCGCTTGGAAATGCACTAAACTGGCTACTGAGTTTTCTGGGTTTTAATGAATCTTTTCAGTGATAAATTTTGTCAAACACATTGTGAGCAGACTGCTGAAGTTGTAATGCTCTCTCAACTTGTTACAAATAGTACTAATAGTGGGTTTCATAAACCAATTCAATACCTCTAAGTGTTGTAGATGTTTTTCTAGAAATTTATTGGCAAGCAAACATAGATAATGAAGAATACAAGATCTTCAAAATGCTGGTGTGATATATATATATATATATATATACTGAACCTAGAATTGTCTTTAAGGCTGATACAATGAATTGAAAATAGATCTGAGCAGGGACAGATTGTATATTATAATATTAACTCAGCAATAAAACACAGTGAATAATATAAGAGAAACCTGATACATTACTTCAACAAGTTTGTTTATGTATTTTTCGATGATATGTATTGCATTTGGTGCCATTTTGATATATTCACCTTTGCATGGTATATAAATGAGCAAAATTTTCATATTTTGTCTCTATTGGCTTGGAATCATGGTTGCAAATCTTAAAAATAGTTTTTATTTATTTTTATTTTTTTCATTTTATTAAAAAATAATTATTTAATGTATTTTTTTTTAAACTGGTTCATTGAGATCTGACTGCTACCGGTTAGACCGGTTCCGGTTCGAAACCCGGTTCATTAGCTCCACCGATCCGGTCACCGGTTCCGGTTTTAATAACTATGATATATATATATATATATATATATATATATATATATGATTAATAATCTTTACAAGACACTACTTTTTGTTTATGTTGTAGATTGTTGGGTGAATATTTGTTACCATCGCCAAATACTTTACCTCGAACATATCGAGATCTACGTGCTATTATAAACACTTTGGAATGGAATATAACACTATAGATGCATGTCCTAAAGATCATATTATATATTACGGAGAACATGTGTTGAAAACAGAATGTCCGAAATGTGGTACCAGTAGATATCGAACAGATCAACTAACCAAAAAGGTGCCTCAAAAGGTTCTTCATCATATTCCCATAATTCCACGTTTGCAGTGAATGTTCAGGTGTAAGAGCATAGCACAGTTTATGGATTACCATTCAAAGAATAGAAGTGGAGATGGTGTTCTTCGAATGCCTGCAGATGGTTCTACATTTAGAGAAATCGAGGAAAAATATGTAGATTTTAAAAATGAACCTCGTAATGTCAGGCTTTCATTGGCAGCTGATGGTGTTAATCGATTCAGAGAGCTTAGATCTACTTACTCAGTGTGGCCTATTTTCGTTATAAACAATAACATTCCTCCTTGGATGTCAATAAAGAGGGAGCACATAATGTTGACTATGATTATTCCAGGTATTTGATACATTATTTCTTTGAATGTAACATTTTAATTTCTCTCGTTGTTTGCATAAATATATATTTTATTTATTTACTTACTTATATATACATATATCATGGGAGTAATTATTATGTACCGTAATTTTGAACAATTAGGTAAGTACCAAGTCAAAGATATGAATGTATATATTGAGCCTCTTATTGATGAGCTAATACAGTTATGTCATGGCATCACTATGTTTGACATCACTAAACCAATCAAGCAGAAGAGATTTCAATGTCATGGAATGCTTGTATGGACAATTCATGATGCCCCAGGACTAACACATGTTTGTGGTATGTAATATTTCATTGCACTTTAATATAATACATACATATCTAAATTAGATATACCATATTGCATGTTTTAAAAATTATCTCATAGTATATTAATTGTTATTGATCCATCTATTGCAGGTCTTCAAACAAAGGGTAGATTTGCATGTCCAGTTTGTGGCCCTAAGATGAAGTATCATCATTCGCCAGACTTAAGAAAGATGGTGTTTGATGAGTTTAGGCACTTCCTCCCTAGGAACCATAAGTATCGTACTACTGAAAAACATCTTTTCAATGATAAAGAAGAAACTAGATTAAAACCACAAAGAATGACACCTCAGTTGTGGATGTTGGAATATAATAGAATTAATAATCGTCAAGCAGCTGGTACGTAATTTGTGTGTATATATATATATTATTTGTTTATGTAATGTTTGGAATTTTTGTTTTAACTAATGAATTTATTTTATTGTATTTTATAATTAATATTGTTCTGATTTATTTTATTCTTTGATATCAAGGTCATCGTCGCCGTGAAGGTACTAATATTGCACTTCCACCTGGAATGAAATGTTATCCTTCTCAATTCGCGAGGTTGCCCTACTATGAGGACCTAAAAATAGCTCATTTGTTTGATACAATGCATGTCGGGAAGAATGTGACAGAAATGTTATGGCAAACCATAGATGGTGCACATGATAGAGATAAAATTGACAAAATTTGTGCTGACATTGAGAAATCAAATCATGCAATGAAAAGTGTGATCGACGAATAAAATAACAATGGAGGTTGAAATTATAATAATATTGCATGGTTATTAACAAAACAACAAAGCAATGATGTAAAAGAGGTCGTTAGAAGAATGAAATTTCGTCCAGGTTTTGCTTCAAACATAAATAATATCTTAACGATGAAAGGTGACTTCAGTGGGGTGAAAACACATGATTGGCATACCTTTGTTAAGGTAATTTTTTTGGTATACGTTTTTGTATGTTATTGCTTGAATACATATTTTAAATTCTCCTTTTTTTTGTTTAATTTGGAAACCAATAACGATTCATTTTTTATTGTTATAGTATGTTCTACCTGTATCTCTCCCAAACGACTTCGACAACAATGTCAAACAAGTTATATATGGTCTTAGTAAATACATGAGGTAAGTAGTTTTGATTTATGCAAACGAATTGCTGTTCTTTTTTCAGACTTGATAATGATGTATTAATTTACTTGTAATGAAATATATATTATGTTTCATTGAAATAACCTTGCGTAATGATTTGCAGATGGTTGTCATTGAAAGAAATCCATCAAGATGAAATAAAGTATCGGAAGAGAGAAATTCCTCGGCTAATGTGTGAAATGCAAAAGTATCTACCTCCAACATTTTTCAATGCACAAGAACACTACTTGATACACCAAGTTGAGGAGATTGAAATGTGTGGACCAGTACACACAAGGTCAATGTGGATGGTCAAGAGGCACCTAAAATCCTTGAAGGCTTTGGTTAGACAAAGAGCACGACCTGAGGGTTCTATGGTGGAGGGATATGTGGTATATCAATCCATGGTGTATATTAGTCATTATCTTCCTAAATTAGTTGCGCCAGCCATGAAGGTGGTGGATTGCATTTGGGATGTGAACTCCATCAAAAAATTTGAAGAGGAGCACCTGTTGGGAAAAGGTAGAATGAAGAAAGTGAGAGCTAAAAGATTTATTATGTATAATACATATAATGTTTCATTTGTTTACATCATGTATATGATCATTATATTCATTTAGGTCTTATTCTTTTATAGTTTATTAATTAACATAATTTACCATGGTTATAAGTAATATTTATTAATATTAGTGAATTATTGTTTTTTTCTTCAGGTGCTCAAGATTATGAGGCACTACTTTTATACATTGCAAACAATCTTGAGTGGATGAGTGAATGGATTGAAACATGCAAAGCATGTAACGACGGTAGGTTATCATGGCAACTACTGTCTGAATTGATTAGAGAAGCGTATATTAGTGGAGATGGGAACGTTATGGACAGGGAAATCGATTTAGCATATGGTTTGAAAGATAGAAAGGTAAGCAATTAATTCACCTATTTTATTCATTACTTATTTTATACTATATTTATAATGTGACAAGAAGTTTGATTTTTCAGTTAATTTTCATGCTATGTAAATTATATGTTTAATTATTAATTGAGAATGCATCTTTTTCATGTTTGGCATATTGTAGTTGAAACACCACAAGGCTATGTGGTGCAATGGTCGTCAATTTCGCGTTAAACAGTTGGATGATAACAGGAAAACTTCTGATAGTGGGATAACTGCAGTATTCCAGGTCACTAATGTTTCCTCCAGGAGTGACAGACATCCTCGAGAATCTGAAAATATATATTATGGGTTCTTAGATGATATAGTTGAGTGTGACTTTAATTCCTTCAAAATAGTTTTGTTCGACGTCAAATGGTATAGGCTACGAATGAATGTACGTGATGATGATAGAACACTTATTCAACATGACAATGGATTTCCAATGGTTAAAACATCGCAGTTTGAAGCAAGAAAAGATCGCTATGTTTTTTCAAGCCAATGCGAACAAGTCTTTTACTCAGAGGTTTCAGGTGAGAAGGAATGGTCATTTGCTATTAGATATGATCCAAGAGGAAGGCCAGTAGAGTATACTGTAGAGGAAGAAGATGATATTGATCAAGAAGAAGATGATGCAGTGGCAGATGAGCAGGAAGATGCATGGACAGATGAAGAAGATATCTTAGAAGATGAAACAGGCATAGGAGATGAGGCAACAATTATTGATGATGATGTCGATGAGGATATTATTGAAAATGACATAATTGATGATGATGATGACATGGTCGATCATTTCAACACCGTTTCTGAATCAGATGTTGATATAGATGTCGATCAGTTGGATCAAGATCAAGAAGATACATAAGAAGAATATTGATACAAATGTTATGTTAGAGTATGAGTTGGTATGTTATAACTTTATATTTTAATATGTAGGAATTATTGTCTGTTGGGAAAAATACTGAGAGGGGGGGTGAATCAGTATTTAGGGCTGACTGAAAACTTTTCACTAGAGATCTTATTATGTTGTTAATTCTTTACTTAGATTATTGCATCATTCTTTTAGTAAACATGTGAAAAGAAATAACAGAATAAGCCATTACACAAAAGGAACACATATGAACACCAGTATTTAAGGTGGAAACCCAATTTTGGAGAAAACCACCGCTACTGTCGTCTCAGTCTTCAATATTTATTATAAAGAAAACATCTTACAATTTTGTGCTGGCGCAGACTCATACCAGCACGCAGGCACCAACCTGCAGAAGGCTTCAACCTTCTCTCATTCTCCAGCCTCTCCTGGAAGGGAGCTTCGACCCCCTGATTTAACACCAGCTTGAACTAGCAGAAAGCTTCCACTTCTATGCAGAAGACTTCAACCCTCAGATCCACCGAATTTCTTCAATTTCTTCATCAGACTTGCATCAGATCTTTATTATTTCTTCAGATCTTTATTATTTCTTTGTTGATCTTCCTAGAGCTTTTTCATTTCCTCGATCAACTCCATAGGTGCATCATGGATTCAGCGTTATCAGACAACAGATTTCAATCATGCAGATCTCATAAAGAGATTTTTATTTACAATGCCTCTGCATGCACACCTCGTACTATGATTCTCATCACCTTATATAGTTTTCGCCTTTATTGAAACCATGGGTCAAAACCATTCAATTGCTAATGGTATTATTAAAAGTCGAACCAATCCAAATTGAAATCTCGCTCTTTGTTCTTCCATGCTCGAATTTTCCCAAAGGTAATCTCTATCTCTGCCAAATAATACTATAGCCAAGGTAAAGTACTAATAACGTGCCGCTGATGGTTTTCTTTCTTTTATTTATCAAATTCGTGGAATTTGATAAATAAATATTATTCACAACCTTTGGAAATTAAATATATAATAGAACTTTATAGTAATAACTAGCGCTTTTATCAAAAGGATTTTAAATAGACCTTTGGTTTCGGCCCCACATACATAATCGACGACCCAATCAATATAATTTAAAAAACTGGGGCCCATTGCTTACGATCATTACCATTCGACGGCAGAGAACACATCGCTCGGCATCAGATGATCTGACGGATATCATTCGTTGATGATGCACGGCTGATAACGCGCGATGGTGCGCCGTACCTTGGGTAAATTTCTCGCATCTATAGCAAATGAACACCGTCCAATGACCCCTTCCCAGATCGACGGTGCTTATCAATATCGCTGGGCATCCTGGGTCGAGCAATAATGTGTGATGGCGCACAGTGACAAGTGGTTTTGTGGAGTCGTACAAGGACGCGTGTCGCGCGTTCTATGGAATCGCTCCCAACCTCTTGAAAATTGCTTGCCCGTCGAAGGTGGTGCGATAGAAACCACAAACCACCTTTACTGTTTACTCGGTCACGGTTCCGCTCTTCCACGTAGGGTTTCGTCGCGCTTCCGTTTGTTATGTTCCACCTCTTTCCTTCCAGGTTCTGTTCATGATTCCAAAGGGTTAGTCCATGTTCCACCTAAAGTTCAATGCCAAATACTCTGTTTTAGTTCTTTCACGTTATAACTGGTTTGCTCTCGCTCCTCGTTCCTTTCTCCATGAAAGCCAGTCAGCTCCTTACTAACAGCGTAGACCCTTCCATCATATATTTAATGAATATATATAACTCCACTGTCTACCAGTTTGGATACACTGTCAACCGTATTAACATCGGTTCCTCGATCAACATACAGAGCACAGGGTTTCTTACGGATGTCAATTATCCTTCATCAGGATGCATACATATGTTCACACATGAATTAACTCATCCTTATTTATATCGATTCTCCATTAAATACAGAGCTTTCCATCAAGGACAATCATATAATAGGATACAGGACACATATTGCCAACATTGTCTTTACATAATTTACTAATTATGCGGGTTTGTTGCATGTTGTTTATTATTTCAAACCAATAAATAATGGCCTTACTATTGTTTATTATTTCGCAGGATTCGCAGGATTCATTTGATTCTATGGTCAGGTCTTTGAAAAAACCAATTAAACACTTAAATAGTCAAGATCTGGAAGACAGGCTTTACCCCCACCATAAATTTCTGAAAAACCGGACTTCAGTTCAGTTTGTTGTGCTGAAGACGAGGGTGGATTTGCATGACCAGTTGAATGAAAATGAATCAGATATTCGGGATGCTTTTGAGGGCAGATCCATAAGCCCCATAGATGAAGATCCCATTGCTGCAGAATTTCTGTCTACGTTGAAGCACAAGTATAGTGTTGTATCGGAATACAAATTAGAGGACAACTATACCAAGTCTAAATCAACTGAATCCAGTTCTAGTGCTCTTGAACTTACCGAATTAAATCCAGAAGCAGGATTTACAATCTCTAATGGGAACGGGTATGGTAGTTCCAATATTGGATTGGATGTCCAGAGCTCTGCAATAGGCACTGGACCTGATCGTAATGAACCCCAACTAATTCAATGTGATGAAAATATGGACTTTGATGATGATCAGGAAAACAAGCCAGAGCATTTTGGCAATATTGAAGAAACTGAAGAGGTTTCCCGTGATCGATTGAATCAACTCAGCCATAAGACATCTACTGCAGGCTCGTTTGTATCAGAAGGAGAATCGGTTTTGCTTTCCCATGATGATGGATGCTGCTCTTTTCACGATATAGCAAATTCAGAGGTGTGGAGGTTTTAATTATTGTACTTAATTTTAGGGTTTATGGGTGTTATAATTTATACATTTTGGGATTTTATATTAGAAATAAGGAAAAGCCTAGGGGTTAGATTATTCTCATGGTTTAAATTTCTATATTTGAAATAAAATTCACCAATTTCTATTTAAAAAAATGATTTTCCTAAATATTTGATGTAGTTTAAATAGGATGTAGTTCATTTCAAAGACTGTTGAAGTTTTCTAGAAACTATGATTGGGATTTCAAGAATATTTATGCACTCTTTAAATTTTCCCTTAACATAAAGGGAAGTTGATGTATGAGTAATACTCAGTATTGTTTTTTTCCAATCTTCAGGAGAAGGCTGAATATAAAGCTCCATATGGGCTTACCCCAAACATGTGGGGTGATTGCTGGTTGATCAGAGCAGCTGGTTCAAATGGTCGCTCTAGTAAATATGTTGTGGAAGCATTCGCAGGTTGTACATTGGACTCAGGTTTCTGTTCATGGGACTTTTATAATAAATAAATTATGGCATTCCATACTGAATCAGAGGCCTTCACTTCAACGTCCAGTACCATCTCTCCAGTTTTGGCAGAGAGGGATGTCTCGGGGAGAAATTTTGGCTTTGCAAATGTTGTGCCAGAGAATAAACATTGGTGGTACAGGCCATGTGGGCCTCTTATGGTATCTACTGCTAGTGCCCAAAAGACAATTAATATTTATGATATTCGTGATGGAGATCCTGTGATTTCAATGTGTTTGTTTTGAAAGTTTAGGTTTCATAGTAAATCATCAATGGGCTCTGAAATAAGGCCACATTGAAATCTTGGATACATGTTTCATGCCAAAATCAGTTGTATTTTCCATAAATACACAATCTTGGACCACTCTGTATAAATATGCTTCTCAGAAAATATTACATCTCCCTCATTATACATGTGGTGTTCTTACATGCATAGCAAAGGCATTGTTTTGGCAATCATTTTTTAAGTCACTAGATATTGTGGGTACAAGGATCTAGGGTCTCGACATGAAACTGTGTTGCCCGGAAACTCACTCTTCCTGTCCTTAAATTTGTAAACATAGTAGTATGCCAATGCTTCTTTCATTTTGTATGCATAAGACGATTTTTTTTCAAAGTCCATAATTGTTTTTAAGTTTTATCCATCCCAGTTTTGTTGTGAATGCACAGGTTTTTGGCTCAACACATATCTGTTATATCTTTGTACTTTTCCTTTACTAACTATTTTAAATTTCTAGTTATATTTAGAGGTGTCTTTTAAGGGATGAGGGGAATTACTTGGATTTAGTGCTGCCAGGCTTATCATTTATTCTCCAAATGAAGCCCTGTAATCTGTAACACTATATGGGCATGCAGCTCACTTGTTAAAACATAGTTGATACAATATGTTGTACATGAAGCCTGGAATTTTGTACATTCCTGGAATATATTAATTTGCAGGCATGCTTAAAAGAGAGATAGGGTTTGATAAAATAAAAAACCCTGAACATGAAGAAAAAAAAGAGGCAATTATTTTATACAGATAGAACCAAGACACTATCTCCTCATTAATAACAAAACCTCAGCCCAAAAATCATATGTACAAATTCTAAAAGTCGAAAGTTGAAAATTTCTAAAATGGAACCAGGCCCTTTTCCAAAGAATAAATTTAGTGAAAAGGAGGGTGAAGAAAGTTATCTTATCAAAATTTCCACATACCGTGTTAGCAAGGAATGACTCCGAGTCCTGACCAGTGAGACTGAGGAATTGCTCTTTCGCTGCAGGTTGTAGTTCTCTTCTCCAACACGATGAAAAGAAAATTCTTAGCTCTGGAGTCTGAAGCCCGAGTCACAACTTGGAAGTTGGTAAGGAAAATTATCAGGGTTGTTGCCAGTTGGCTTGGAGTTCATAGCCTCATTAATTTTCTTTAATGCATTTCCTTCAATGCTGCAGTTGTCACTGGCCAGCAACCTTTACAATAAAATTTATTAGAACTGTTACGCTACGAGGAAAATTTGACGTGATCACTGATCATTGATTTCTTATTGTGATAAAAAATATTGGAGATTTACTGTCCTGTTTTAAAGTTTCATTTTTATTTTTTAAATTGAAACCGTCGTCGGTATACCGACGCCTTGTAAGCATCGCTCTTCTGACGTTTTGAACGATTTCCATTTTCGTCGGTCTTGTGACGTCTGTCGATATTGTGACAGTTCTAGAAACGTCAGAAGAGCGACAACACAAAGACGTCGGAAGGAAGACGTTCAAAATTTCGGACCACATTTCGTCGGAATTGCGACAGTTCTTCCTGGCGTCGATATTACGACGCTTTTGGAAAGCGTCGGTCTTGTGAC
The DNA here is from genome assembly GCA_034641835.2 of Pinus albicaulis. Classification (NCBI taxonomy): domain Eukaryota; kingdom Viridiplantae; phylum Streptophyta; class Pinopsida; order Pinales; family Pinaceae; genus Pinus; species Pinus albicaulis. Next base: position 1,297,262,374 of record CM076581.1, on the reverse strand, counting down.
ACTTTTGCAATACGTCGGTCTTCTGACACTTTTGTACGGTGTCAGAAATGCGACAGTTTAGACACGTCAGAAGAGAGACAGTATAAAGACGTCGGAAGAGTGACGTTCAAAACGTTGGACGACATTTCGTCGGAATGGCGACACTTTACAAACGTCGGAAGAGCGACGTTAAAAATGTCGGACCAAATTTCTTCGGAATGGCGACACTTTACAAACGTCGGTTTGGGAAACGTCAGAAGAGAGACATGTGTTTGGAAGCGACTAAAAAAGTGTCGGTAGTGCGACACTTTGTAAATGCGTCGGAATTGCGACGGCATGAAAAACCACGTTTTTCCCGTCCTCAAACTGTCGCTCTTGCGACGACTATGTGTCGGAATAGCGACAATTTGGCCATCGGAAATTGTGCTAAATTTTCTAGTGTTCAGTTGTGGTCTGATTCTGTTGTGCAGGGAACCCTGGGTAATGGGGTTGCAGCGGATATAGTCCTTGTGTGTTTATCTGCGCAACTCCTCCTACCGGTGGAGCTCCCTGTGTCCCTGCTACTGATGTCCCCGCAACCTTGGACATTCGGTGACCATGTGTCCCTCCATCAGATAGTGCGTACACCATACATTGGGTCTTGTAGGCCTCATTGGTTGAATGTCCTTCAAATTTTTCGTCAGGTTAGCTATCTGATGTTGTAACCCCAATATGGAAGGGTCTTGAGCTGCGACCCGTCCTTTGAACTCCTGCGGATATCCTACCATGGCTTCTATCTTCATAGCTTGTTCCAATGCATCTTGCAATGTATCAATATTCTGTTGCGTTATTATAGTTCTTGTTAGCGGAAGAAGGGCCTTGATGAACCAATATCTCTGATGATTTGGATCGATTAGGTAACTCAGTTTCCCAACTGCATCCTTGAGTCTTCTCATTAGATCCCATGCAGTCTCCCCTTCTCGCTATTTAATCTCCCACATCTCTGACAACCCTTGCTAATCTGTCTGAGGTAACTTGAATTCTTTAACAAATTATCTCTTGACATTATTTATTGCTGGGTTCGGATAAGCCTCAGACCATTTACTAAACCGACGTAGAGATCTCTCCCTGAGAGTAGTTTGAACCTCGATCAGCTTAACTGCCTCTGGTGTCTGTTGAGCCCTCCATATGGCTTCACAGAGATACCATTGTTGCGCCACATCATCATTACCCCTCCCAGAGAACTTTGGGTATCAGGTAAATAATCCTTCCATGCTTCTTTGTGGGGGTGATACTAGAATAAACCCTCTATTTCTAGGCTGTGAAATGGTATTACTAGCACTACTGCTAAGTGTATTACTGCTGTGGATTTAACACTATTCAAATTACTCAATTCTCGTAACTTAACACAAATTTCACCTAGTGGCTGATAGAGTACCAGGGGAAGGTTGGGACTAGAGCTACCTGAACTTTGGGGAATAGGGTTACCTTGTGTTATGGGTGCCGACCTCTCTTAGAATAGTTGTTCCATCACAATATGCAACTCCACATCGGACATCTCCTTGTGCTGCACGTCCTCCACATTGACTTTTCTCCCTTTTCTCTTTGGGCTGGACTCCTATACGCCTACCTAACTTCCTTCACAATCCATCCTATTCCTTGGGATCCTGTTTGAACTTCCATCTCCTTTGTCATCTATGGTGCCTTCTCCTTGCTATGTCAACTGCTTTCCTGCTTCTCCAACTCCTTCATCACTCTCTCTCGCCACTTCTTAGCTATCTGCACCTTTTGATGTGCTCGTCGCTCTCTCAACCTACTAGAGGTCTCAGCATCCATATCCCTACTCCCCCTTCCAAATTACTCGTAACATCTCTCCCTTGGCTCCTTCCCCCAGTACTGGAGGTTTAAGTCTCCATCTCAGATTTTTGAAACTCCATCAATCCCTCGTCTACCATTAAATCTTTGATCCACAAGGGAATCTCCTTCAACAACTCTCTTCATAATCCAAATCTGAACACGTCTTCTACTTTTGAAAAGGACTGGTAACACTCAGCTGCAAATTCCACTATGTATCCTTCCAAGGTAGATTGCACCCAGAAATCTACAACTCGGGTCAAATCGGTATCTAACCGATGGAGGGCTACCAGATCCTCGTGCAACCACTTGTGATAGATCTTCCGTGACCTTTCTTGGTCTGTCTTGACTTGTAGTCTCCGCAACCAATTATAGAGTTCCTTTGGAAACATTTCCCAGAATATTTCGTAGATATAACTCACAGATTCAGAGAATCAAACCTTATCCTTAACGATTTTCTCCCTCTGTTGTCTCAACTCAGCTTGTTGCGTTATGAACTGATCTAAGTGGTTATCCCACCAGCTTCATATTTCCTTTTCAAAGATCCATGATACCATGATCTAGCTCCTAAATGAAATTTGGGGGTCCCAGCAATAGAACCATTTGTTAGCGAGAAAGAAGGTCTCTGAGCAAGACCCAGGTTCAAGATAGAGTCCAATAAGGTTTCCGCAGTAGTCTAGCACAACTTCGACATTTTCACTCTACTCGGAAGAGCAGAGAGTCTCATCCGAGGCGTGTCGTGACCTTAGTAAAGTCGGGAACAGATCAGATATCGACCAATCACAACTATATAATAAAACAGATAGAACTAAGTACTCCGAACAGGTTTAACTACCTTGCACAAGATACTACTCATGAACATATTCAGGATGGAAAAACAAAATTTAAAGTGGGCAATACATTCATCGTAACTAGATGCTCTTAAGAGGATTCAGGACATCAAACCCAGATAGGAGTATATTTCATTAATAGTAGCGGATGGTTAAATTACTCCTCAGAGTGTTTGCAACAGGACTGATTACAATATTACCAAATAGAACAGAACATAGTGAACATAATGAATCAGAGCAAACAAAATGACCAAAGCGAACATAGCTCTCCTACGGCTCTCCTCCTCTACTCTCTACTACACCAACCTCCTTTCTACGCTGGAAAACTGCCTATTTGTTCCTTTGCCAATGCAACTGTCAGTTTTCCCTTCTTTTCTGCTCTGCTGTTTGATGCATCTCCCTGATCACTGGGAGTTCCACTGTTTGTTCTTGTCGCTCCCTTATGCCATCTGTGCTAGTTTCTGCAACTGCCGCGCCACCTACTTTCCAACTCTTCACAACCATGACAAATCTCTATCTATCGTGGTTATGCTCTGCCACCTATTATCTGCGACTCAAAACCGTTTCGTTTTCAAAACAAGGGCCCCAACATGAAGACACAAGTTTCAACCTTCATGCTCCAAATTTTAGGGTTCAAGTGCATGGTGTGATTTAAGACGAAGGCAAGCTTTTTCTAGCATGCCCAAATTTCCATAGTCTAAATAGTGAGTTTCATATTGTGAAATCATAGTGTGTTTATCTCAGAGTGTATAAGTACCATGCAATATGTACTTATGTTAACATTTCATTTTTGCATAACTTATTTTATCTTCTTCATGCAATTTGGAATTGATTATATCTAAGATATAGAGTTATAAATATATGTGTAATAGATATATTTCTCTAGCATCCACACATAAATCTCTCTCTTTCTCTCTCTCACACACATACATATTTTCTCACATATAATTACAAGTAAATTTTTATTTCACCCATTGACAATTTTAAAAATGAACTAAAGGCCAATAATAATATAAAGATTTTAAAGTTGCCAATATTTAACAATTAAAAAATAAAATAAAAACAAATACCCTTCAAATTTAACCATTAATCTATATTGATAATTAGATGTTCAAATTATCAAAATTATTTGGGGAATTGTAATTAGTTTGAACCACAACCATTTGTACTTATAATTAAATTTATATCTACGAAATTTAAATTAAAAGAATTACCATTACTTAATATATATATATATATAAACACTAAATCAACTCATTGTGATTGTGGCATCTTCCATTGTAAAATAGTTCGTGAGCTGGTTTTAGTCCACTCTAGTATGGCTCCTAGCTTCATGAAGATAATTGTCAGCTCAGTTCCGTCTGCCTCTAAGAGTCAAGCTCCTGCCAATATTGTTAGTGAAGCCCCAACTCCCACTGTGCAGGTGGTCAAGGCCTCCCTGGATGAAGCCTTGAAGTTTTCTGAAAGTGCCTTAATCTGCTGGTTTAATGGCTTTTGGCCACTGCTGACAGCTCTCCACAGTTGGATCTCAGAGGTATGGAAGCCTGTCATTTCTGATGAAATTAATATCTGCCCTTGTGCTAAGGGTTTCTTTATAGTATATTTTGAAAACTCTGAAAGCAGACTATGCATTTTAGATTCTGGCCCTTGGTTTTGGGAAAACTCGGGTCTATTCATGAAGCCATGGAACCCATCATTCAATCCCTCAACAACAGTCATAACCTCAGCACCCATTTGGGTCAAATTTCCAAACCTATTTTTGCATCTCTGGAATCTCTCCTCGCTAAAAGCCTTTGGAAATGAAATTGGGAAATTTTACTGCAGGTGCCCAGAAACAGAGGAATATGTCAGAACCACCTATGCACACATCTGTGTAAAAATGAACTTCCACGCCAGATTCCCAGCTGAAATAATCCTAACAAGAAAAGACTATGTATGGAACCAGAAACTCGACTATGAAAGTGTCCTCTTTAGATGTCGATGATGCTTCGAGACAGGCCATCTAGCCAAAAATTTCCCAAAAGTCTCCTAGAAAAATTCTGCTAGAAAGAACCACCATAGATCTACATAGTGGGAAGGAGCACAAAAGGAGCATTACACTGTCACCAAGGAAGAATACTCTCCAAAAACTCTGAATCGCAAGAAATCAGGCAAGAAAGAAATAACACTCAAGAAAAGCAGGGGGAAAGCCCTGCCCAACAATAAAAAAATGAACTCGACAGCCCCTCAAGCATCAACATTTATGAGGATTCGAATACTGCGAAAAAGAAATCTTCATTTAGTAGCAAAATAGACCTCCTAGGTACTGAAGATAAGATAACAGTGTCCCAAGAATTAGAAGATATGAAGGAAGTGCAAGATAAAGGAAGTTGGAAGAACATAGAGAAGAAAAAGAAAGCTACAACACCAATCTCGCCAAGAAAGACAAAAAACAAGACAATTAAGAACTAAGAAGATTATAGGTTTGATAGACCAATGTTTGGTCTCAGTGGAATTTAACCACCACCACCACCACCATCATCATCATATATATATATATATATAGATATATAATTTACATTTAAATTTTTATATATTACCATATATTATGATATATTAATCATAAAAGAATTTTCTAAACATGAATGTAGATGTATTTTAAAATTATGTAATATTATAAATATATATATATATATATATATATATATATATATATATATATATATATATAATTTACATTTAAATTTTTATATATTACCATATATTATGATATATTAATCATAAAAGAATTTTCTAAACATGAATGTATATTTGTTTTAAAATTATGTAATATTATAAATTAATCACAAAAACATTCCCTACAAATCTAGCGACATGTATGTATTTCATGGAGGCACAGGGCATACATTAAGAAAAGAAATTAAAATAATAATGGAATAAAAATTAAGTGATTATAATATATTTTTTGAGTTCGAAGTTTTGATTTATAATTAAAAATGTGAAAAGAGTTGAAGAGTGATTATAATCATATTTTTGGTTTGAATTTTGTATTTATAATTAAAAATAATAAAAATAATGATAAATTAAAAATGTTTAAAAGAGTTGTATTTAATAGTGAAAAGTGTTTTCATTAGGATTTAGCCTTGAGGCTATGGTGGAATGTGTGATTGCACTTAAAGAGACTATATTAAATAGTATTGTGAATTGTGCAAACATAATTGGATCAAATCTTATCCCATGTTTTCCTTTTTTAAAGAAGCCCACATGGCTTTGAATAGATGGCGATTGCGTGTATTACTAATGCACTCATTGAACTTAAATTCATTAGTTCAAAATTATGGGTAGTCTCACTCACCTGATGAACAAAAACAATAATATGATAATGTTTTGAAGAAAAAAGAGAAGGCACTTCTCTCTCTTTTTTAGGTTAAATTTTTATCTCTTGTGAAGTGCTTTATCTCCAACATGTAAGTTTTCAAGTGGGTGACCTTGGTATGTTGTGAAAACTATGAATAAGAAATAAGATATGGTGAAAATAGTTCAAAATCTTATATTTTTATAATTTTCTAACATATTTCTAGAAGAGTTACCTCGACTATTGCCCAAGTAGAAGTTGGAGTTCTCGATTAAATTTAAACCATGAACTAAGTCTATCTTAAAAGATATTTATTGCATAAAAACACCAGAATTTTGAGAGTTGCATATGTAAATCTAAGGATTTTTAGATTTGGAACTTATTCATCCTTGTATATCACCATGTTGATCACTAATGATCTTTGTAATTATTAAACACTCACACATAACTGATATACAAATTTAGATAAATGTGAGTCTGCATTCTATTAACAAGATATACATATTAATATATTGTTTTTCGACCCTTGGTTTTCATATTCCAAGTGGTCTCTTCGACTCCAATAACTATTCATATTCCATAACATAATCCTTAGAAAATTAGGTGTCCAACATTTCCCCCCTTAATTCGAAGGGGTGTATATGAGTCCAAGAAGAAAGTTGTAATACAAAAACAAAAAAATGCATGGAAAAAATTGGTTGAATGTGCTCTCTGAAATGATGGTATAAGGTGGGAGAACTTGAGGTCTCAACTGGCAGTGGTTTAAGGTTGATCACCAACACAGAACATTTAGTGCAGTTCTTGGAACAATTATAAATATGTCTAGAAGTTGAAGTCTTCTTCCAGAGGAAGTGTTCTGAAAAGGGAGACCATTAAGGTTTCAACCTGAAATGCTTGATGCATTTCTTGGAACAGTTCCAAATCTGGCTAGAAGGTGAATTCATATGCTATATGAAGTGTTCTAAAAAGGGATACCATTGAGGTCTCAACCTATGGTGGTTTAAGGAATGCCACCAACCAAAGGCATGCTCATAGGGCATTGTTTTATCTCTGGATACAATTTTGAATCTGGTGGTTGGCTCTAGACTCTAGCAGCAATCTTAGGTTGTGGCTCAAGCTCTCTCGATGTATCTTTGAAGCTTGTAGATGGTCATCAATTCCCCCAGGGAAAATTTTAGGGGTGAATTTTAGCCCAAGGGCGAAATTTTAGGGGTTTTAGATTTTAGAGGGGAAAATTTTTTATATAAAACCTCTTTTGTATAGTTTTATATAATTAGCACAAAAATTACTTTAAAAATAATTAATTGTTATTCTTTAGCCCAAAAAAGTAAGGGCGCATAAAACATGAAATCTTTGGATTCACCTCGCATTTCTTAGATGCAGGCAGTTTGGGTTGTATTCGCCTCGGATTTACTAGTTTGGAGGGTTTTGGAACTGCATTTGCCCCCAATATCCAGTATGGCTACAGGGTAAAGCTTGTTGTGTTAGTTGAGATGCACATGTCGACATAATGGTGGCAGAGGGCCTGGACAAAAAACTAGTCGATGACATAACCGCAAATATCCAAGCAATGGGTTTCAACTGCATTCGCTTAACTTGGTCCCTCTTCATGTTCATAGATTCTTCCCTTGGTGCCACGAAAATTAGGAAATCCTTGAGAAAACTGAACCTCTCAGATGCCGAGGTAGGGGTTGCTACAAATAACCCAGATCTTCTTGATTTGCCTGTCATTGAAGTATATAAAATCTGTTAACCTTTGGAAAATCGTACAGCAGAAGATGACATTAATTAATGTCAAGCCTAATGATTTACATGACAGGAACACATTATGGAATCAAGAAGTATTTAAAATCTCTAAGGTTTTGAGAAAATCATATTTGAACTAGTCTTAAATGCTAAATTGTGCACTTAATCCTTCAAGAAGAGTGCCTTTTACGCACCATTTTGCCCGATAAGTGCGCATTCCTGGAAATGGAAAAATGTCACTTTCCGAGACCACACAAAGCAAAGGACAATTACTCCTTATATGAAGCCGCCTAAGGACAGCCACCAGCGCCTCCTTAGACACTATGTGAGCACACAAAGGAATATTTGGAGCATACAATGGAATCATACCTCTCCCTTGGGTCACCATCCATCATGTACCAAGGGAGGGAAGGAGGATTTGAAATCCCCTATATAAAGCCACCAAGAGATGAAGAATGGGTGATCACATTGTTATGCTGGCCAAAATTGCCCAAGAAATACCAGCAGTGTGTGACCTAGAGCTGGAGATAGAGGGGACTCGATTGTTGGCCACCCAACAATCCTAGTCCATCACAGCGGAGAGAGAGGGAGACTGCATCAGAGGCAGAGCTTGGAAACCAACATCCTTGCATCGGGACCTAGAACCATTGTCTAGGGGCCCCTTGGCAAGTGGGTAAAATTTCTTCTCCATAACAAATGTTTAATAAGAAGAGACCGTTGAGCCATTGTTTTCATTATTATCATTTTGACTCTCTTCAATAGCTTCTGTATATTTGTGTTTTAGTTTTTGTTCACTTTGAGCATACATTTGCATATTTTTTCCTCTAGATTATATGATTTTGAGCTCCACCACTTTATGCCTATGACCAATAGTTTATAGGGGTAGACCACACCCCTTAAACTGGTGTGATTTCATACACCCGTGTGTCAAATCCACCACCACAAGATTGGCGACTCCACTAACGGTTTACAAGTTTATGTGGTTGTGCCATCTCTTGCAGGAGACCTTTGTCTACGCTGGAGAGTGGAGCTGATAATATTTTGATCCATCTTAAAGTCCCTAGATTCACTTGGAGTGACAGACTGAAGAAGGCAAATCCTAACCTTTTCACTTGCATGAGTTTTGTGCGCAGGTTTTTCTCACAGACGCGCAATGTGCGCGTTCAGGATTGACCTGCGTGCAGGAAAGCGCACCTATCAAAGCCATTTCTGCGCAAATTACAGAATGATATTTTTCTCCCTATATTATGCATTTTTCTGCTTGTAAGTGTGTTGGGCAGCCCCTAATGTATCTGCCAGCACTTGTGTTGATACCCCACAACTTCTGAGAACTTACTTTTAGCTGCCTTCTGTAGGCTTAGAGTTAGTTTTCCTTTAAGTTGGGTTTTTGCAAAAAACTTCGCATAGTTTAAGTAGGAGGCAAATTAACCATTGCATTCTGAATGATTTGTGTTTTGAAAATTTTGGTATGCACACTTAGATTAACTAGTCCAATTAAGTGGCCCAAGACCACACATGCATAGGCTAGTTTCATTTTCTAGTGTAGAAATTGTTTAGTTTAGTTCAATTTATGCATTAGGGATTGCGGGACTAGGACCAATTTGTCGATTAGAGAAAGTAATATCTACTACCTTTGCACCATTCGGTTATCCTAGGAAAGCATATGAACGCTCTATATTTACACTTCGTCATCTCCCTTTAGTTAGTCACATAGATTAACTAGGAAAATTTGAAAGTGGCCCTTTATCCGCAAATGTTTTCCATTTGAGCTAGGAACAACATCACATAGTTTAACTAGGGGAATTTTGTAAAGGATCACCGATATCCATATGTTCAAACTATGAGATTTTTCACCATATGCTCACACACACTCAGCCACTAAGCAAAGGAAGACACCTAAAACTAACTTAACCAAACTCACTAAATTCTCCCCACAGGGGCCACAAAAGAATTTATAGTTCAAGTTAGGATCAAGGGGGTAGGCATCCAATAAGTCGCCTTGATCATACTTCATATTGAAACATAGAAGTTGTGTATTTAGGGAGCTTCAAATCCACCTATTAGCCCACGGAAAAGAAAACCCGAGCGTGGCAGAGACCCGATTCATAGGGGGTTAGGCTTAGGCTTAGTGCGTGCGGTATCAGTTGGGGCTACCTGACCCGACTGATACTCGATACTATTATCTGACTACCAAGAAGCCCCAGACTCAAACACTCACGTGGGATGGTGGTTCTTAGTGGCCAAAAAGTAGGGCATCCTTTACCCTATAGGTGATGGTGCAGGCAAGCGCCAAACCCTCTACCCTTACCTTGGTGGATTCTCTTCGGTTGACTGGGGACATCGCCAGCTCTTATGGGACGTTTGGCCTACACTCGCAAGAAACCTTCTCAAGGCCCAGTTACTTTTGAGTGTATGAGGATGCATAGGTCTTCTAGGATTTTGAGTATCATGTGAAAACAAACAAAAAACCATTTTTTTTAACTTGATTGATCACATAGATTAAGTTAAAGGGAAAATTCATTTCATTTTCGCTTTGTTTTATGTATGTGGCCATAAATTTGTCATGATCATAGACTCTATCCTCTCAATATTTTTCCAAAACCTAACCTGGTCAACACTCGAATGATCCTAGTGGAACCTTGTTGGTTCAGGCATCTTTTGGACCTCCCCCCATTACAGGGAAGGGTGCCAGGTATTTCACCATTCAGGCATCAAAGATGGAACACTGCCACCATCAATGGTTCATCCTTCATTGGAGCAACCACAGTTGGGAACCCTCTCCGGTCTCCCAACACCACATCGCCCACCACTCCCCCCTCGACCCCTAAGGGGCAGAGGAGCACATCCTATTCGAGAAGCCAACTAAATGCACATCAGGATACATCACAAACTAACCCTCATTCTAACCAGAACTTCATGTCTTCGCCCGTTGCCATGGTGTCAACCTCCCAGTCACCCTTCTTAGCTGCGTTGAATCTACCCGATTTAACCAAGCTCACAAATGACCCCATCGCACATGATCCTTCATGGCCTCCCATGCCCACGAAGCTCCCTTCGGATATACCAAAGTTTGAAGGAAAGAAAGCGGAAGACCCAGGTATTCATGTAATGACCTTTCACCTGTGGTTCTCATCGAATAATATCATCAATGACATTATTCGATTGAGGCTATTTCAACGCACTCTTACAAGAGTAGCCACGAAGTGGTACGTGGAGAAACCTCCTGCTTCACATGGAACCTTTAGCGCCCTCGCTACCGCATTCCTCACTTATTTTCAGTTACCCATTCACCATGATTCGGGAATGGAGTTACTGACTCATTTTAGACAAACCCCCACTGTCCATATCTTTGACCATCTTCATGAATGGAGGCGACATCGCAGTTTATGTAAAGCTAAACTCGATGATCAGGTCCTCTTAGATTTATTCTTGAAAACTCTGACGGTGAAGATTTCAAATAATGTGGCGCAGTAATACCCCACATCCGAAGAGGACGCAATCAGTAAAGTTCAGAAGCTTGAACATATTTATACGCAGTCAGGATACATTTACAATATCCTATCTAATGCCCAGTGCCTGCAAACTAACCAAGAATTTCCAGTCGCATTGAACTTTGCAGACGGATTAATTGGGTCAATGACCCAAGGTTACCTAGGTAGCAGTAGTCAAAATCCTGGTTACGGACATAATTCTACCTAGAACATATCTCAACCCGGATCTCAAAGTCATCATATACCTCAGCAAGATTTGACTAGTAGGGCGCAAGTGTATCACCAAGGAGGACCCTATCCTCCAGCTGAGGAGACCCAGTATGCAGAAATAAACACTGATGGAAGAGAGCCCCCCAATGGCCAGGTGAAAACAAGGGACAATGTTATGCTCAGTCCCAAGCACACGACACACCTTTGCAAACCAATGCACAAGTGAACTTTGTGCAGTCGTCCCAAAATCAACCACACTAGTATAACCAGGAGAACTACCCTCCTAACGTGGTTAAGAAAAAATTAAAAAAAAATCCAAAAGAGAACCCTGGACAGGGGGCAGCAACCAACAACACCCACCATGATCCCAGGCTGGAGGCAACTCTAGCAGGAATCAAAACTAGGAGCCAAGTAATGCCCGACGGCAAGCCAAAACGCCACCTCTGCAAACAAACCATTCTTGTTCAATATGTGGTAAGTACGAGTACTATACTCACCACTGTCCTGATCTCCCCGAGCTTAAAATTTTTTAGGGTAATCGAGGACAAGGAGGATCTTCCCAGTAACCCGCTGTTATGAAAGAACCTTTCCCCCACCAAGGGACGATCAGCACTCAGCAATAAAACCTAGATGATTCCGGGAAAAGCAGCCATGAAATCTACATGAATAGGTAAGAGATGCTTTTCCAAACATGGAATCGCAGCTACAACACCCCACCAAACTCCACTATGTCAGGGGCTTGTACTAGTGCGTCAACTGCACCTTTGACCATTTCAAAGATGCCTATAAAACCACTGCCAAAGATGGAAAAGGGACCTAATAGGCGTGTAGGTAACTACTCCAAAGCGACCCATAACTATAGCATCGTGGATGATTTAGCTCAATCATCCACTACTATGTATGCGTTAGAAGTACTGCAGTCATGCCCAAAGAAACGGAAAGCCCTACTTTCCACATTAGGCGCTATCAACCCTGCCGATATGCGCATGATGGCTTTTGATTTAGACAAATCCACCCCTAGGCTTACTTTGATGGTCGCCTTCTAGATACCAGTATCGGTCCAGAATATCACTATTCACTGATGTGTCATTGACGAAGGTGCATCGAAATGCATCATGTCAAAAAAATTTTGGCAGAAGTTGGGTTCTCTCGAACTAAAACCCTCAGTCATAACGCTTCGAGCCTACGACAGTCATCCCTCGACCCTCGTCCACCTCTACCAAAATGTCTGGGTCTGTTTAGCTAGCAAGACAGTCCAAATAGACATTGAAGTCTTACAGTCCCGAGGAGCACCAACCTACCCAAGAAACGGTTGAGACCGCCCCCGCAAAGGAAGTTCCCATTGCGAAACTGGTTATCATGGCCAAGGAAACCAGAAACAGAGGAAAGAAGATGGTGACCCCTACCATTCGAAGGGAATCACCAGTCTGCACCATATGTGATGTTATAGGCCACCCTACCCACATATTTTCGGAGTTGGATGAGTTAAAACCACTCCTTGACTCCGAAGCAGACATCTCGATGCTGCATTCCCGTAAAAAGGAACCTACCACCAAAGGTAAAGGAAAATCACTACGTACCAATCATGCATGCGCTCTCTGTGGCATCTATGGGCACTATACCTACCGTTGCCCATATATCCCATGATATAGGGATGCCTTACATGCCATCGAGCGGTCCTAATAAGAGGATCCCATCACCCAATTTATCGAAGATGAACCTCATGTCATCTTGTACATGTAGGAGAAACGACACTCACCAGAAAGACAACCAATTGTCTCTCCTCCCCCCAAGCCACCATACACCAACCAGGGACAAGGGAACCTGGTTGTCTCATCCTCTTGAGTTATCAGGCACATCGATTACTGTAGACGACTTGGTTGGTTCTTTGACCTAAGGTCACCTAAGCAGCAGTAATCTGTATTCGGGGAGATCCTAGATGGGGGCGACGTGTAGGCAATGCCCCCCCCACCCCCCCCCCATGATCTCAATCGGGGTAAACTTCTTGAAATTAAAGCTAGGAGCCAAGTAATATTTTGAGGGAATAGAGGTGAGGGGGAATAGAGGTGACACCACACAATCCTTTACTCTAGAGAAAAAATAAAATTTTCGGTCTTAGCGGGTATGCACCCTCTCTTATCTTCTTTTTTAAAGCTCATGCCTTTCAATGATATTTGATGAAAAGAAGATGCTTTCACTTAAGGTAGTTGTTTTTTTTTCAGGAAGAGCCCGCAAACCTTTTACAACACCATCTACTGAAAGCCTCAGAGCAGGTATCATTCTACCCTCAACATGATAGATTCCTAGAAAACTTTGCATATCCTGACCTCATTTCTCCATCATAAATAAACAATAGGGTCCTCATACCCGACTGCGTTTATCATCACCTCACCCTGCACATGATAAACATATGTGTTGGTCGGTAGAGCCTCCCCTCAATGGCACTTGTCACCCAAAGTAGACCATAAATCACAGCAAGTGACACCATGGCCATACCACTTCAGTCCAGGAAGCACCTTGTGCCCATCCATTCATCATGCATAAGGTCAAGTTCACCATGTAAGCTGACACCCTCTTCCTGGATGACCAGGTTGTACAAGCAGATTTAAAGTGCACCTCTGCGCATCAAATTTGGCCCACCATACCTCCCTCAGCATTATCCCATCTGCGATACTTCTTCGTCCGCTTCATCAACCTTGCACATGAGACCAACCAATGGGACCCCCACCCCCAGCAAAACACCATCCTCACACCTTCAGTGAATGAACCCTTTCATGTTTTTGGGTACCCATCTCTTTGTTTTGTACAAACCAAACCTCATTATTTTATTCTTTTGGTAAGTGTACAAAGACAACAAACAATGCACTTCGCCGCTTCACCCTCATATTTCATCTTTTCCCCCATGGCAGTAGTCCCTCATTCCCCTTGGTCAGAGTATTTCACCCCCATGCATGCACCATCATGACATTCATAACTATTTCACACCCGCCCTGGAAGTCCTACTGACTCCAGGGATTTTCCCTTAAGAAATAACTATGAGTGTCGCCAAGTTGCTAAAGTATACTCTGACCTCGGGCAACTGAATCCCCATCATCTATTTTCAGTCACCTCTCACCAACATGCCTATGTTAAACCCATCACATCTAGGTTCCCAACCCCTCAGTTCGGCGACCCATGGTTTGGTTAAGGCTTCCTTTTTGTCGACCTTGACACCTCTTTTCCAAAAAGGAAGTGGTACCTTGGATCACCCCTCCCCATGCAAAGGGGTATCCTCGGGTGGCACTGTGGGAGACATCACTGTTCACAGATGTCATCAATCATCCTGACATTTGAATATGACAAAATTTTTCATGTCAAGATGGTACCGTACCTCACAACCATTGCACTTTGATTAAGATCCATCGAAGACCCATGCCTCCATAAGCATCCTTGTCAACAATGCTTACACGGGAAGGTCCCAGTCAGCACATATGTGTACATTGCACAACTATATGTCATACCAAGTTTACGCACATGGGTACCACATTCCACCTATCGTCAAAGAAAAAATACCCCTGAGGGCATCAACAGTCGTCGTCAACAACTACCAACATCACTACCACAGTAGTGATGCAGACAACACATGTATCTGTCAATTTTTTTTAACTAGCCATAGCATGACGAGCATGGGACATGCCCGCCTCATTGAAATTTTGTATATATGTTGTATATTTTGTTTGCTTGCAGGGGTTCCTTCGGCCATGGTCATCTCGGAAACGGTGCAAGGTGTTATCAATTCCAAGATTCACACAAGTCTCTCTCTCTCGCTGCACACGATACAGAAAAGAAACTATAATGTATTTTGGCTATACAACCCTTCCTAGACCTTACACATTACAGGGCAACTATTAACACTAGAAAATCGTACAGCAAAAGATGACATTAATTAATTTCAAGTCTAAGGATTCACAAGGCAGGAACACATTATGGAATCAAGAAGTATTTAAAATCTCTAAGGTTTTGAGAAAATTAGATTTGAACTAGTCTTAAATGCTAAATTGCGCATTTAATCCTTCGAGAAGTGCGCCTTCTGCACGCCTTTTTTCTCGATAAGTGCACATTCTTAGAAATGGAAAAATGTCACTTTTCGGGACCACACAAAGCAAAGGACAATTACTCCTTATATGAAGCCACCTAAGGACAGCCACCAAACGCCTCCTTGGATACTATGTGAGCACACAATGGAATCATACCTCTCCCTTGGGTCACCATCTATCATGCACCAAGGGAGGGAAGGAGGATTTAAAATCCCCTATATAAAGCCACCAAGAGATGAAGAAAGGGTGATCACATTATTATGCTGGCCATAATTGCCCAAGCAATACCATCAGTGTGTGTGACCCGGAGCTGGATCAGATAGAGGGGACTCGATTGTTGGCCACCTAAAAATCCTAGTCCATCACAGCGGAGAGAGAGGGAGACTGCATCAGAGGCAGAGCTTGGAAACCAACATCCTTGCATCGGGTCCTAGAACCATTATCTAGGGGCCCTTTGGCAAGTGGGTAAAAACTCTTCTCCATATCAAACGTTTAATAAGAAGAGGCCTTTGAGCTATCGTTTGCATTATTGTCATTTTGACTCTCTTCAATAGCTTCTGTATATTTTTGTTTTAGTTTTTAGTTTACTTTGAGCATACATTTGCATATTTTTTCCCTCTGCCTACCCGACCAATAGTTTTATAGGGGTAGACCACACCCCGCAAGCGGGTACGTTCTTGCCGTGTGTTAAAATCCAGTTCACCACCACAAGTAGTTTCAAGCTTAGGCGCTAGTGGGGTTATGGCTATCCTTGATAATCATATCATTAGGTTAGGCTGGTGCTACAGCAATAAAGATGTCAATGGTTTCTTTGGAGATAGGGATTTTGATCCAGATACCTGGATTAAAGGCATAATTTCAATAGCTTCAATGTTTAATGGGCCCGATCATGTTGTGGAGATGAGCTGAGAAATGAATGGGGGAGGTCCAAAACAAAACCATAATGATTGGTACACATTCATGCGAGAAAGGAGGCGAGGCGGTACACGAACAAACCCTAGAATTGCTCGTTATAGTCTCGCGATTCGGCATGACGATGTAGAATAATTGTCAGAGATGGCAGGGACTGCCAGGATGGAGAAAAAGAAGAGTGAACGAGAATCACAGGTGGGGTGTTAAAGGTCCAGAGGAGGCTTCTTCAATCTATCCATTTTCTAAAATTTGAATATGAAGGCTATCTTAAATCTCCCCAACTACAAACATCTAATTATCTCACCTGCATTAGTTGCAAGTCCTATCTCTGCAATTATTGTGTGTTATTTAAATGTCTTATTGTTGCATTATGGTGTTGCTATTTATGAGTCTTATTACTGTGTCTTATAGCATAGAAGAGTTGACACAGATTGTCAATGTTGTAGTGTGAAACAACAGCTAGTCCACCTATCTTGTGTCATCTTGTCCTAAAATCTCTAAATATAAACTACATATTTTAATTTTCCTCAATAATATGGTTGTCTTCACTCCAAAATAATATGTATCAAACAACTAGAATCATGAATTTTACTTGACATATGATTTCCTAATCAGATGAAGAATGAATATGCAAATAAAAATGCTCTTGTTTTCAAGTATGCTTCTAAATGGTCGGCCATAGCACCACAACGAGTTTCTTTGCAATGGTGGGAACTCACAATGAGTCCTTTAAAGGAGTTGGAAGCTGCAGCATTTGCAGAGGCATCAGACATAAAAGCATCCTAAGAAAAAAAGTTCAACTATCTACATTGAGTCCTGGTATAAATCATCAAGGGTGTTCAAATGAAGTTGGATCTGAAGATTTGGTTAAATTGGAAGCATCACAGATTTGTGACAAATCAATTGAAAATTATGGTAAAATATTTCCTATTTTATCTCTTTAGAGACTCAAGATTACAAGACCCCACTAACAGATCAGAGTTCTCTGGAGGGCATGGAGCTAGAGACAAGAAATTTTACTGAGCCACTTCCAACCAACCAGTAGGTTGTATTCTCTTAATCTTGCATTGATTATGTCGAATGTACGCATGTACTACTTTTGTTGCCTTTCTGTCTTAAATTTTACTTATTGGTAATGATATACATGTAAGCAACAATACTACCATTTATTCTTGCTGATAGAAGCAAATATTCATCTATTTTTGGCATATAGAAGTCATCATCTTTATGCTATTGAAAGATGGCTCACGAAATATCACACTTCATCCAAAGGGCCCTGTACTTGGTTTTTGTGCTGGACAACCAGTCTATCCTCAAACATGTGTTTAGAGTCTGCACACAGTAGAATGATGGCTACGAGAGGGATTGCAAATCAAGAAAGGCGAAACCCCTGCAAAGGTTTGAACAAGCAATCTTTTTTGTAGTGCAGGTTCATCCATTTGTGATAATTTTAGATGGTTGAGTTTTGAGTATATTATTTCACATCATTGATATTTGTGTAATAGTGTTTTATTTCCAGGTTGTGAAGCCTTCATGAAATCTATCCAAGAAATGTTTTTCCAATCCTACATTATTGGAAGATGACTGTTTGGAAGGGAACAACAGTGCACTGTTTGGGAAATGCAAGACAGAGATGTTACAATTTCCCTCTGTTGTGGTTGGGATTGTGCCAAAGTTGATTGTTAAACTCAATTATGCAACTAAGCGTATTTTGCATACCTATAATTGGAATATATTTGTGTGTGTGCCATATGTATTACCCCTTTCAAAAATTGTCATGTTTTGGTTTTGTATGCCTTGTGTATCAACTAAATTTTATATTTGAAAGATGCAAAAAATTGCCAGTAAGGGTGCACATCTCTTTCAGCAATTCCTATTAAGCCAGAGGAGTTCCCTTTCATCTGATGGTTATTAGTTAGTGGCAAAACTTGAGAGGTGGCCTTTTTTTTGCTTACCATAAATAAGGCATGTTGAGAGGGAAGTCTGCAGGGTAGCTAATAGTGCCTCATCTCTTATGTTTGCATGTCATGTATTTGAATTCTTATTATAACTTGAAATCCTCTTTTGAGCCTAGGTAAAACCAAAAGAAAGGTGGTTATTCCCTTGATGTTTTTATTATTTAGTGTTCATCTTCTTTTAACATAGCATTTCCCTGTTTAAACAACCATACCTTGAGAGTTGTCCTATTTAATAATTATGTGTGCTTCATTAAATTATATTATTGAGCTTTCATAGATCAGGCAATTGGTGAGGCTACACTTTGATAAATGTTTTCATTATCTTGTTGCTAGAATGAAAGAAGTCATGTGGATGTATGGTCAGAAAAGTGTCTTCCTCCTAGTACTGTGCACCTAAGGATGCAACATTTAGTGCCTGTTGCAAAGAGGCTGGGAATTGATTTTGCTCAAGCCATGGTTGGATTTGAGATTCGCAATGGACATTTAGTGCCAATATTTTAAGGCATTGTTATCTGTGAGGAATTCAAAGATGTAATTTTGCAGGTAATGTAGATTGCAATTAACCAATATTTTTGTGTAAATATCCTCTCTTGTGTTCTTTGTGACTACAAAATATATTTTGAAGACTTTTACTGGCTTCATGTGGCCTTGAATGGTTTCTTCTAAAATTCTCTCTTGTGAAAGTGTCATATGGTATCTCCAATCTTATAGAAGAAGATAATTTGTACCTATTGTTGTTAGTCTACATGAAAATGAAAAATAATTTGTACCTACTATAGTTGGTCTACTTGAAAATGGAATTTAGAGCCAATTTTAATAGAACTAGCTGATCTAATTCTACTGCAACAAGGATAAGATTGCAAAATTCCTATGAAGAAACATATTCAAATACTGCATTGTCTGATTTGTGAGCTGTTGAAAATATTGACAGTGTGGCCAAGATTAGCACATTTGCGTCTAACAATTCCTTTGAAGAAAGGAATGATGTATGTCAAGTTAAATGATTGAGGAGGGAAATAATTGAAATTAATGGAGAAATGGATGATTGTTTATTTTGCTGTAATTAGGGATTTGTTCCTAATTGTTAATTGTTAGGAATTATTTCTAACTAGCCTAGTCCTATTTATCTTTATAAGGTTTCCTATTCATCTTTTTAATATTGTAATTGATTATATTAATTCATAAAGTTGCAATTAATTATGTTAATTAAATGAAAGTATTCGCAGTTGTGGGTAGCCTTAGGGATTCCTCTCATGAGGTTTCCTAATTTCATTCATATTTTTGTCTTCCATTGTTTTCTAGTTGGTATCAGAATAGGATCTGAACCTGTGGAAGACGTGAGAGCAGCCGGGTGTGCCTGTGTGTTGTGAGGAGGTGCATTCAATAGCCTGGTGTGGATCCGCGCAGTGGAAACGTGGGGTGTGTTTCCTGTTTGAGACTTCAACTTCACATAGAAGATAGTCAGGACAATGGTGGTGTGTGAAGTGGATAGGTGGCATGTGAACTAGATCTGTGCATGGAAGTAGTTTTTATTTGACCAACACATCTCTTACTAGTGGTTGAGATGTGTTGACAAAAGAAACCTTCTAGAAACAAAAGAGACTAATCTTGGGACAAACTGGAAGGTGATTTGATACCTCTAGCTCCCCTTTCTGGCCCCTCAGCCCCTCTGGCCGATCACCCCCCGACCCGAATCGACCTCCCCATTTTTTTATTCCTGTTTTCGAGGGCCCCACTCCCTCTGCCACCCTCCTCCTCTGCCACCCTCCTGCTCCCGAGCCCCCATCCCATCACGGTGGTGGAGCCCCCCTATAGCAATTGCATTAACTGAAACAAGTTCTGGCTAGATTGAGATTTATAAAACAACCATTTCAAAATATGCTCCATGGTCATTACCATACCTGTAGGATATGTAATACTTCAAAAATGAAAGAAAATGTATATTTACGTTGGAGGCATTCTCTTTATGAGATTGGGTGGGAAAACACTGTTCACTCCACCCAATCAAAAAAATTTCTCATCTCCCTTATAGCCAATTACATTTTTACATGTGGAAAGAAAATATTGGTTGAGTTTGAGCTTAACCCAGAACCGACGGACTTCTGTGATGTTATTGGAAATGCCGTCCTGCAGGCAATGGCCGAGCTCTCATAGGGCGTGAGCGAGGATGAAGATGAGTATGGAAAGGCAGGGGCCATGGTGGGCGGATTGACATCGTTCGTGTCCCGGTGCGAATGGCACCCCTCCATAGTGTCAAGGTTGTTGGATTGATATGGAGAGAAATGCGCCAACATCAAGGGATACCTCAAGATTAAGGACTAGGAAGACATTGTGCGCACAATCAATACGCACTGCAACGCCTCCAACATCACTCTGAAGACCATGAAGCAATGCCGCGACAAGGTCGATAATCTTAAGCACCGTTACAAGCTAGAGAAGTGACGTGCTGCGAACAAAGGACTCAGCTCTATTCACTGGTCCTTTTTCCACACGGGATTCGAAAAAGGGACGAGTCTGCTGGAAGCCTGCCAGTCATCCTTCGAGCTTAACAAGGGCATTGACTACGAGCTGCCGAAAGGGTTTGCGGGCGAGAGCATGTTGCCCCTGCCACCAATGTCGATGTCGATGTCTATGTTGGACATGGTTTTGTCGGTTTTCGCTGGTGCCGACAGAGGCAAGGGTTTAGTCAACAATACTGGCAGCACCAACTGCTCTCTGAACCACATTCTTAACAATGTCTACTCTTACAGCTCTAAGAATAATCACAGATTGGACTTCTAGGATTCCTCGTTGCCAGAAAAGGAACCCCTTCCTAAGCAGAAGAAGTCTTCTGCCCCCAACTCCTCCTATTTTTCAAAGAAACGCAAAGGAAAGTCCACTAACCCTATCTAGTCATTGACAGATTCCCTTGTCAGATTTTCTGAAATGTATGCCAGAATCGAGATCGCCAAAATGGAGATGTTCCACCAAGCTTGTTCTAGAGCTAGCTAAACTCCACACTAAAATAAAAAAGAGGTCACATTCACCTTCTATTACTCCGGATCCCAAATGTGGCCTTCAACGACACAAGAAATATATTTGTTATTGTTAACTTTGGGTTATTTAGGGATTATTTGGAGTTATTCTCATATTTGTTTGGGATTGATGTGCACATTAGATGTGCAGCTCAGGATCATCATTGTTATGATCTGAAGTTGTATAGAAAATCCATATTTGGCGTATACTACTTCTTTGGCTATTTCTGGTAACCTGATTTATACCATTCAACTTAGATCTTGTACCAATCCACACGTTTCGGTTCTTTTACTCTTTATTTCTTCCAGTGGCTTAAACGTTGAATCTCAACTTATCTGCCTTCATCACACTGTATTTTAGGCTATTCAAACTTTTTTTCATTGTCTGTTTTGTTGTTGTTATTGTTGTGTTGGCTACTACAATGCCTGCAAAAACTAAATTTTGAACCCTTTTTGGGGAGGCTTTAAAGTTATATCTATATATATATATATATATATATATATATATATATATATATATATATATATATATATATACTTAACAGGAATAAGTAATCCAAGATACCTCTGCCTAGATATGATCATGTGCTTTAAAATGGAAGCATGACAGAGATGTGCCCTGGATTCCTCTTCTAATGGTTATTTTGATCGTTGATCAATTTTGGGCACCTTGATCCGTGATTTGACACAAATATTATCGGCTTTCTTTATGAATCGAGTATAAACCATGACAATGTCTGCATCCCTATAAGCTCTTAAGACATTCGCATTTGAGGAATGAAATCTGCCAATTTCATTAAATATCTTAGTTCATATGTGAAGTTTGATAAACATACAGTGGCATGTTTATTGTTTTGATATCCTACCTTGAATGACTGGTTATGATTGTAGTGGAGCATACCTCTGATTAGTTTAAATAATGAACTAAGTGAAGACATGTGTTACTTTCACTTGGCATATTTAAGTTGAAGAAGTGAAAGGGCATCAGAATTAAGATCTCGTCATTTCCACAGTAGTTGTGTTGTCAAGCAGTCTCACTGTATACAATAGCTTTATATTACTGCAACAGTAAGCCTCAAGGTTCATCATTGCCCTGCAACAGTTTCTTAAGACTATCATTGCAGTGTTTTGATACAATACCCTTTTGACAATAACATTTTGTATGAAAATAATCCTAAAGTCTTCATGATAGTCCTCCTGTGGGCCTAATTGAAGTATACCTGCGGTGAGTAAGTTCTGAAGATCATACAGTTTCGCTAAGCACAAATATCTTCTAGAGTTTGCTGGCATGATATTATAGTCATTAACATTGTCTTGAATGAGTGGTTTGCAGAACAAGGCCAACAACCTGAAGGGATCCTAAAAGGCATCAACAAGCCTAAAACTTGTGGTATACTGTTGATAGCAAGAAGCTTCAGAAAAAAAATGCATCATCACACTTCAGGTATAATTCTCATTGATACATGCAAAATAGAGAATATTAGGCAAGTTGCTTCAGATGCATTTGATAAATGTATGATACTAGCTGATATAGCTTGACCAGAGACTTTAAGTTTGTTTGAACAGAGACGTTAGAGGCACCAATGAGAGTGATGATGAAAATAATCAATAAGATAGAAACTTTGACTTTAATGAATAAGAGAGCTTGATGAGTTTAGCAATAGAAATCAGATTGGCTAATCAGCATAGCGTTTTTAGGCAGTGAAGTGTAGGAGGAGTGTAGGAGCAGTGACTATGGACATTTGGAGTAGTGGTGGTGGCAACTGCAGTTTTGAATGGTGGAAATAGTTGCAGGAGAAATAATGGTGTATGGTAGCATCCATTCACGTCTTTGTCTAGCAGTTGGAGCAATGCAAGTTCATGCAGCACCTTTATGTTGGCACCTTTGGGTACTGCTTGGAAGTTTGGCAGCTAGGAGTAAAAAGGTGCATGGCACATTGTATCAGTTCCTTGTAAAAATCCTTATGAGCATGAAAGCAAAGGTACCTTGAAGAAATTGCATAACATATTTTATGTCTTGACAAGCATGATAAGCAGAAGACCCTGATTTTGGCATCTTGGTTGGGTAATTGGGCTCTTTGATGCATTACATTAGGAACTTATAAAGAATGGTATTGTGGATATGGATGCCTGAATGCGAAGGACCCCTCCTCATCATGGATTGGGGAATTTGATGCATTGGTAGCATTCATCTAGCATTGAAGGATAATGCAGAAATTTTGGGATAATCTCATGAGAGGATTTCTTCACCCTGGTTGAAGAAGGACCATGATGATTCTTCAGAATTTTCCTCTCTGACCTAAAGCAAGCTTCCTAGAAGTTGTTTGTTGCAGTTGCATCATGGAAAGTCTCATCTCTCGTATGAGGAGCTCGTTATTGAAGGCTAGATGGTCACCTAAAGCAAGGCCTCAGAGGGAGCTATAAAATACCTAGCAAAATGACCCAATGGCTTTTCTTGCCCAATGATTATTGATAAAAGCAATTCATGATAGCTGAGTATGATGAAACTGATGATGGATTGATATATATCTCTGTTACCTTAGAGGCTGCATGATTATGATTAATGTTTTTGGTACCTGAACCTATGTGTCAATAATAGGAAGGGGGAAGGTTGCAGATAGCTTGATGATTATGGCAAATGGATGAGATATGTCATTTTGATGATGTCTACCTATCATATGATGACCCTCTCGTTTATCGATGGAAGACCTAGACTTAAGATGGAAGACCTAGACTTGATGTACTATTTTTTGTGCTTAAAGATCTGATGAGATGGAGAAGTATATATATATTGTGGGATCCCTGGTGATTCTTGACAAACACCTACCATATTCCTCGTTATAAAGATTTGAATTGATTTATGAATGAGCCTCATATATTAGATAACTGCTTGTTGGGATATCTTTGTGATTGTATTACCTATGGTCGGAGATACACTGCCAATTCCATGGATATTCTAATGACGGTGTGATGGGTGGAAAGAGCACAAGAAATCATAATTCCTCTATATTATTACAATCGCCTATTTTGGGAAAAAAAAACACAAGAAATACATAGTGGCTATTTATTATTTTCGATATATTATAGAATTTATATGAGAAATAAAGTTAAATATGTATACATTTTTGTCAACACGGGACATCATATAAAGGTGGAATGTGTTTTTATTCGAAGCACATTGATGAAGCCGTTATATCTAAGCACATTGATGAAGTTGTTCTAAATTATTATCAACGTCGCCTTTGTAAGTTAAATAATTATGTTTATAATTATTAATAATCTTCTCACTATCACTATTATGTTTAGCAACACACATGAGTATTGTTTCTCAAGGCAGTGACATAGAGGAGCATTGTTTCTTAATACAGTGATACAAAGGAGAATTTTTTATCAAGCCAATGGCACAGGGGAGGATTTCCCACTCTAAGAAAGGTCTTCTTATGCTTCCAAACCATATTGTTAAAGAATAATTTTTTGGGGGTGTTTAGTCTCCTTTAGGACCTTAAACATTGATGTATTTTAAGTGTGAGTTGGATTGTGTGCTTATTATGTTGGTTTGGATTTTTATGCCTTGAATGTTGTGATGGAATCACCACTTCAAGATACTGAGTCTATCATCATAGAACTTGAAATTCCACAGATATGCCACTATTATGTTAAACCTTCTTCACAAGAGTGTCAGGTCTGCATGTTGAATATTCTACTTATGTAAAAGTGTTAATAATGAATGTTGAATCATATAAAAATTGAGCTTATCTCATGGGTGTCGAGATAGTCATCACATGAATCTGAGTTTTGTCCTTCATACACATTTTAATATTGCCATTATAAGACAGTTTGAGAGAAGGTAAAGATCTTGTCCCGAGAGTTACATTCACTATAGTCATAAAGACACCACACCCATTACATCATGAAGATATTATAGGCGTGCCAATATTTTTATTGAGAGACCAAACAGGTTTGTCACCTCTAAATGACAGAATATATGCTTAGACAGTCATTATACACTAAGAGATCAAATGAACATTTATTATATTGCCACATTCATCCTAAAGAACATATGTTTGTTGAGAATGTCATGTAATACGAATTCTATAATATTGTTGAGGTTGTTTGTCAATATGTCAAGACATATATGTTTAGGTCCATTCATAATTTTTAGACATATATATCAGATCTGTCCCCAAACAACCACTTAGATAATCACCATAGTAACTTGAATTTTGTTTACTGGAATGCTGGAAACTGAGGCATCTGAATCCAAAAATTTAATTCTGTCATTTGAATGTCAGAGGCATGAACTCATATTTACAAAATATAGGATGATATTAATTGTTTTTGAGCATAGGATCTGTATCTAGAAGCAATGAAGTAGAAAACTATGTAGGCACTTATAGGATACTACAACGTATTGCTTAAAATGATACTTAAAGGCTCCATTGGATTATATCAAATGAAATTTGTTGGTGTAAGGATTTTATTTACATAAGTCACAATGATAAAAAAATGACCAGATCTACCCATTAAACATAAATGATAAAGACACTCAACTACAAGTTTCAAAGCAGTGAAGAATTCAAAAATTTTGCCACATTTGAATGGATCTAACTTTTATGGCAACCGTATAATAAAATTTGGTCTTTGCGTCCAAGGCATCAAATTCACTTAGCATAACATGTATGATTTTAAAATTTGATGGAACACTCAATATTGTTAGGTATTAAAATTTAATGTTTGTTTATGTTCTGTGATTAGATGATGGGGTATATTTCTGAACAAAAATCCATTTTTGGTGAGGATTTTTTGAAATGTATTCTTAGAATATTTCTGTGTAGAAAAAATCACTGGCTGATATGGAACTTTTAAGTCATCTTGGTTGAAGAGCATACTATATGCTGATGATGTTACCCAAAACAAACTCTATGTTGCTTTATTGAATAATTTATGATCTGTTTTTCTTTCATGAAATTTTTGGATCCTCAGTCTGGATTTGTCAACTTCTGTTGGACACAAGGAAATATGTGCCTCCCTTGGTTAAATCTCATTTTTGAGCATCATTGTCGTGGGGCTTTCACATTTTTTGGCAATGAGTAGCTACATAATTATTCTTTGTCCTTCTAGAGAGTCTTAATCCCAATTTGAAAATTTGTATTTTGAAAAATATATTTAGATCTTTGATGTCCAATGGTACTTCCCTTATGCATGCAGAAGGGTCCCTGCCACTCCCTTGGTCTATCAGGATGAAAATTGCATTGGGTGTAGCAAAAGGTCTGGCATTTCTTCATGGAGGGGCTGAAAGGATAGTGATTTATCGAGATTTTAAAACATCCAATATTTTTCTGGATTCAGTTTGTACCTACAACTTCAAAATTATGAGATGGCTTAGTGTTTCACTTTGGATTCTCTTAAGTCTTTATGGAGAGATATGTAGCTGGTGTAGGAATACAATGCCAAGCTGTCTGATTTTGGACTAGCAAAAGATGGACCTGAGGGAGACAACACCCATGCTTCAACTCGAGTTATGGGAACATATGGTTATGTTGCTCCAGAATATGTAATGACTGGTGATCATTTTAACCAATTTCAAACCTGTGGCAATAATATCTTGGTGAGGAAATTTTAAGATTGATACAGATCAACTAGATTTCTAGCCTCTTTAAGGGTCCTATCTAGTAAATGGTGCAAGTTGCAAAACTGACAAGTTTGTTCAGGGATAATTTTTCAGGTCTTGTCCTATTGGCCTAATGTTGAATGTAGACCAACCAATGTTCAAGACTCAAGATAGTTTATATGAGGTTGAATTTTCCTTAATTTATGAAAAAAGAATCTAAACATGCATATGTCTCCTAAAAGAAACATGTGTTTGGTGATACATATTTAATTTTATCTCAATGTACTATTCATTGGATTCTCTCCTATTCTTGACTTACAGATTAGCATAGGCATTGCATTTTTTACATTGCCTATTACTGATGTGAATTTTAATAAAATTTAGCACAGACATTTCAAATATTTAAAAATATAAACAAGAGTTACTGAGTCAATGATTAAGGTTGGAAGTCAGGACAGTTTGCAAACTGCATTTTTGTTCAGTGTCTCGAGGATGCATCCAACAATAATCCTATTAAAACCTTTATATGGAGAGGTTATTATAATACAAAATTGAGCTTTCTTCAGTTCATACTATCTAGGTTTTTAGCTTTACTAGTTCACATTCTACTGTTTCAGACATCTTCCAGGCGTCAAAATCACTCATATTGTTTTGAGAATTTATAGTCTATAAAACATTGTTTCAGATGACTAGATACCCATACCAATAGAGAGTTAGTTGAGGTAGCTTAACTTTTATATCTCATTACCCTTAAAAAAAATTGTGTCCACCGTCTTAGACCCTATCTCTCTACAGTCGCCCCCTTTGAATCCTAGTAAACTTGACATGAACATGAGGTATTTACTCCCATTCCTCCTTACCCTACAATGAAACCAAATTATTCTAGTCTCTATTAATATTTAAGTATAGATTAGATCTATTACTATATCTCGGCAACTATAGTAATGGGAATAATACTGACATCATGTAAAAGGAAACTGTTAATATGAGATGTCAAGTCTGATCTATTAAACCGTGAGTAATCTCCTTGTGATAGTATGTTGTAATTTTATGTCTGAAAAGTATTTTCAGATAGCCACAAAGCTGGAACATGATGGAGATTGTATTTGTTTTTCAGTCCTTCTAATCAAACCTTAAGAAACACAACATTAATAGGTTAAGGCCTTCAAAATGTCTTGTAAAGTGAAGCATGTGTGATTCAAATTTTTACATCGTTTAATTTGTTACTTCATACATTTTAATTTTTACATCCTATAGATATCCTCTAGGATGATTTTTTTCATATTTTATTTGGTTGGTAAGAGATGGTAAAGTGCATATAGGGAATATTTGAATGGAGGAAGCTGGTCCATTATAATACTAATTTAATCAAGGAGATCAAGCCGAAGGAGTAATTGTTACAATGGACTCTGATGAGAAAAAGGCCAAGAATGGATACCGATCATTCCCCTTTGTTGTATGAATGGATTTTTGAGCATAGTGTAAAAGAGGGACAAGACAAAACATTATCTCAAGTAGGAAGGGGTGAGATGCAAACTCTATAAGGATGATGGGTTGAGGAATTGGCTACTTGCATTGAATAATGTGACAAAGGAGGATGATCTATACTCTCTTTGTAGAAGACCAATTAGACTCTAGTAAACTAGGTACCCAAACCTTGGAACCATTTAGAAATCTAGGTTGGGCCAAGAGTGTGCATGAGTGACATCTTGGTAGATGTGCCTTGAAAAATATTTGAGAATTTCCAAGGACCCATAGCCCTTTTTGAGTCAGGGTTGAAGTGCATGTTGCAAACTAAAGTGAGGTCTTGTGAATAGTACCCCTAGATAAGTATATGAGTTTTTTATCTCGATCTCCTCTCCTTTGAGAAAGAAATGGTGATTAGGGAGAATTTTCTTCAGCACATTAAAGATGATGACTTCGGTTTTTACCTAGGTTGACAATCAACTGGTGAAGATCACAGAAAAGGGACAGGGCATCGAGTTATCTTTGAAATTTTTCTGGGGATGAGACTAGAAGGGCCACATCATCTGCAAACATAAAAATATAAATTAAGACATGGTGTAGAAGGCAACCATTGCCATATTGTATGCGCTCATGCAAGGACTCCAACTTGTCAATATATATCCAAATAGTGTAGGGGAAATGGGGCAACCTTGTTTTACCCCAATGATACTTAGGATAAAATCTGATAGCTCGTGTGTTGGTGCATAGATGACCAAGGATTGAATCATATAAAATGCATAATGTTTGTCAAAAGGGTTTCTGAGATGCCAATATCTCTAAGTATGTGGAATAAAGCCTCTATGGGGACAGAGTCAAAATCCTTTTTGAAAGTCTATGAAACAGCAGTAAAATTTCCAGGAACAATGTTAGGCTTCCTCAATTATGGCCCAGAGTGTAAAGATATGATTAATAGTCTGGTGCTTAGGTTGGAATCCAACATTTCCTCTAGCTCTATGTTGCACCTTCTAAAGCTCCCTAAATAGTTGCAGGTGGAGGAATGTAGCATAGAGCTTCAAGAAGAAAATCACAACAAATAGGTCGAATGGACTGCAAGGTACATCAGAAATAGTATGCAGTGGGAGCATGAGTGCAGCTCCTATAAAAAAATATCTAAATTCTGAGGTCCAAGACCTAGAGGGTCAAATTATTCATCTAATATATAAAATGTTACAAAGCTGAGAGTCCAAGAGAAGAAAGGGTCCCTCTCAAGAACTTGAGAATCAGGAGAAATATCTTGATTGAAGGTTGCCTGCAGAAAGTGACCAATGTTTGGTGGAGATATCACCTAATAATTAGGGAGAATAAGGAGAAATTGCTGGCCTTTAAAACTGTATATCCAGTAGGGGAATCTCTCCTACCATTTGAATCTCAACTGAAGGATCCCCTCATAGAGGACTAAATAAATTTCAATATCTGATGTTTTGGAAGATCTAATCTTGTGCATATAGGTTTATATTTGTAGAGACCTCGATCAGTGGGAAGGAGCTTGGCTTATGTAATTGTAAAAAGGTCCTGGACAAAGACACTATTGCAAGGGTCTCATGGGTGGAGGTTAGGGGTCTCCTCGAGATCTCATGAATCTGCATAATGAGGTTACACTGATCTCTACCTGTAAATTATTTATTCTATGTGTGAGGACTATAAAGGAGGGAGGTGATTATCTTATTTTGGGTTGATGTGGTTTATTTTAAGGCTCCTCCATTTGAGTCTGTTGTGGGTGGAAAAGTCGACAAGTTGAATTGTGCCTCGACTGGATGAATTTGCAACATCAAAGCTTGTTTATTCAGCATAATAGAAAATATATTTTTTCAACTGATATTATTGTTGAAGTCATATAAGGAAGCCTCTTTACACTGTCACTGAAAACAGGAAAAAAATCATGTGAAAATCCCTTGAATTTGAAGAGGAACCATCGAAAAATCTATATTCAAAAATCGTTTTGAAAATATTTGAATGCAACCTGTTTATCAACAGTTTGAAAATATCAATATTTTTGCAAATATCAACAATTTTCAAATATCAACAGTGTATACATCCCAATTTTTTTTACAGGTATACAACCATAAGAAAACAACTATTATTCTAGTTTGGTTACTAAACATAAAATTTTATGAAAGACAACACAATTGTTGGCTTCTCTCAGCCCAATGTTTGAAGGAAGAGCCTGATTTCCAACATCCATATCTTCTATCATTTGGTGTAATATGTATTCCTTGAATTCTGGAATTTGCTTAAACTGAATTTGTTGATATCCTATGATTTGAAGCAGCAAAATGAGATACTTTTCTGAGATTAAGGACCATATTTATCAACATACTGCATTCTTCCTCCACAAAATTGATTTTATTTTTTTATTGGATTTTTGTCCTCAATTATGGCATTTTGAGAAGTGCACTAGTGGTAGTTTTCATATAATTTTGTAGTTACAGAGAAGAGGGAAGTTCTCTTTCATTGAATGGATTATGTCTTCAAATAACTTCTTGGATTTCCTAGGCTTCTCTAATCCATGGATATTATAGGAAGAAAGAAACATAGTTGTCAGCCAATAGTTCTTAAGGGGTTCGAACTTCTATTCAGGACCATGAATTCAAGATATAGGAAAAACCACACTACATTGCATACCACAAAAAACTACAAGAGAGCCTAAGATCCACAGATTTTTGGAGCCAAATAAACTTGAAGGGCCGAATCCAGATAAAAACTAAATACCATACCCCCAGAAGAAATTTCTTGGAACACCAACATACAATAATTCATTGAAACTATAAACAAGAAAAACAGTAAGACTGAAGCCAATATCTATGAGTATGCCAATATCTCTGAGTATGTGGAATAAAGGCTCTATGGGGACAAATTCAAAATCCTTTTTGAAAGTCTATGAAATAATAGTAAACTTTCCAAGAGAAATGTTGGGCTTCCTCAATTGTGGTTTGGAGTGTAAATATGTGATTAATAATCTAGTGCTTAGGTTGGAATTTAGCCTTTCCTCGAGCTCTATGTTGCCTCTTCTCAAGCTCCCTAGAGGTTTGAAAGTGGAGGGATGCAACATAGAGCTTCAAAAAGAAAATCACCACAAATAGGTCCAATGGACTGCAAGGTACATCATAAAAAGTATTTAGTGGGAGCATGAGTGCAACTCCTATAAAATGCATATCTAACTTTTGAGGTCAAATACCTAAAGGGTCAAATTATTCATCTAAGATACAAAATGTTACAAAGATGAGAGTCCCAGAGAAGAAAGGGTCCCTCTCAAGAACTTGAGAATCAGGAGAAATATCTTGATTGAAGGTTTCCTATAGAAAGCAATCAATGTTTGGAGGAGCTATCACCTACTATTTAGGAAGGATTAGGAGAAACTACTGGCCTCTAAAATGGTATTACCAGTGGGTGAATATCTCTTACCACCTGAACCTAAAGTGAATAATCCCCTGATGGAGAACTTTGGATAAGTTGGAAGATCTGATCTTGTGCATATAGGTTTCTCTTTTTAGAGACTTGGATCAGTGGGAAGGAGGGTGTATTATGTGATTGTAAAAAGGGCCTGGACAGAGACACTATTGCACGGGTCTCATGGGTGGAGGTAAGGGGTCTCCTCGAGATCTCATGAATTTTCATACTGAGGTGGCGCTGCTCTCTGCCTGTAACTTATTGCTTCTGTGTGTGAGCTCTACAAAGGAGGGAGGTGATCATCCTGTTGTGTGGGTTGATGGGAGTTATTCTAAGGCTCTTCCATTTGAGTCTGTTGTGGGTGGAAAAGCCGAAAAGTCGAATTGTGCCTCGACTGGATGAATTTACAGCATTAAAGCTTCTTTATTCAACATAACCGAAAATCTATTGTTTCAAGTGATACTATTGTTGAAGTCATATAAGGAAGCCCCTGTTTCCTGCATATTCGATAAAACCTCTGTACAGTGCAAAAATTTGTAATGATATCTTTTGCTAATATTTGAAGTGTTTTCTTCCACTTCTAACATCCAAATCTACAATTCATATAACCTTTAAAATTATAATATAACTTCATACATGGCAGTGCTCTCTCTAAAAAAGGTTCTAAGAAATCCCTAAGCTCAAAAATATTTCCTTCATTGAAAATTATCAAGTCTCTGCATTTGAAAGAATTTGAACTAGAATAGTTTTCCTCACCATAAAAATACCAGCCCCCATTTTTTTACCATATTCTTCATCTCATGGATCTATTTTCAGAGTAGTAGAGAGTTCTAATAATTATATAGAATCTAGATTTTCACAACAATATTTTTGCTAGAGTTTTCTCTTCATGGATTTTTTGTAATGGGTCTGTTTAAATTTGAATATTATGCTGCCTTCATGATCACTAATCAAACTCATCACCACTACTACACATGGGATCATCACCAGGAGCTACATAAACATCATTTGGCTTAGAGTCCGAGGACTCCTCAAACTCCTCTCCAACCTCAATATTAGTGCTAGTAGTAGCATGAGCAAAAACACTACACTTAGCAGAACTAGAAGAACACGTTTTAAAAACTGCACGAGAACTACTTCCCTCACGAGTCACCATGTTCCATGCTTGGTCTCGGTGGTTTGCTTCCTTCAACTCCTTGTTCAACTACCATATCTTCATTGGAACCAACACCTCGAAATCCACTAGACAACGATTCACCATTTTGTACTAGCGATTTGCCATTTGTACTGGTGATTCACCATGACTTTACAAGATAATATAATATCGTGAGAGATTCGCCAAAAAAATTATATATACATATTATATTATTAATAAAATCGCCTTCCATTTTTCCTATGTATCATGGGGATTTTCCCATTTATTATACATATAAATTTAGGGGGGTTAATAAAATTTTCCCTAAATTCCCCCTTATCATATATAAGGTGAGAAGATGAAGAAATATCAACCAAAAGATGTGTCAATACTTGAGAACAAATTCTGTGGTATGACAAAAATATCTTCTTGGTTGTTGAAGCCAATTTCCAAGAAGTGATCCATCCATGATTAATATTCTTATAGGAGGCTTGTTTCTAAAGAATTTGTTTAAATGATGAGTATTTTTATGGAAATCTCACACGAGTGAAGATAAAAACAATAATCTTTCACATGGACAACTTATTGAAAATGTTGGCATCTGAGAATATGTGTTTGTGGAAGAGGAGCAGGATCTTGAATATGTGAATATAAGCCATATTGAAGAATCCAAACACTTTGAAATTGAATGGGCTTTGAGTAGTCTGGAACATGAAAGGACACATCCTTGTCATATCCAAGACTAGTTATGTGTTTGTTACTAACAAGCGCTTCCCAAGGTTTAATGATGGGCTTGTGAAGTGAAACTTGAACTTTTTCATCTTCATGCAAATCCGCTCCTAAAATGGGCTTAATGACCTTATTAAATTTTTACTGATGATGGGAGTCAATTACAAACTCAAAACTCAAAAAGGGAATTGCTCTAGACAAAAAAGTTTAGAATTATGATTATGTTGCTGTAGCTCCTCTTGCCACAGTTGAGATTCAAGCTGTAAAAAATTAATTTTGTCTTGTGCATTTTGCGTATAGGTTCAAATGTCAAAGATAATATCTTTACTAATTTGGATTTTGTTTTCAATAACAGAGTGTATCAGAGTATTTAGTAACTCTAATACTACCCAATTAGAGCCATTTTATTAGAAAAAATCAAGGCTCAACAATCCTAATGGAAGTTGTAGAAAGGCTAGACAAACCCTAGCTACTGAATATTCCAAAAAATGAAGAATATAAATATGTATCAAATTATCATTGAATATGTAGTGCATGCGTAAATATCTCTAGCATATGGGAACAAGTCAAATTCCACTACATATAACAAGATCCTAGTGAGAGAGAAAAAAAAGTTGTCAACTTCCCTGGTTGTCTAGAAATAGGGAACACTTGTAATATCATCATACACCACCATCTGTAGCAAGGAAACAATAAATAAAATCAAAGCCAAGAAAAAGAACCAGCCATTTAATGCTAAAAATATGTCACAAAACCAATAGACACAAAATTATGTGGATTAAAGCTGAGAACAAACCACATTAACCATGAAAATACGTTACAACACATTGATCATGAAATTGGCCAGATGAAAAAACTGATGCCAAACGATTTAAGTAGGGGAGGTTGTGCAAGTGAGGACATGATTTCCACCTTGCTTGATTTCCAAGAGGTGGAGGCTTCTAGGTTCTGAACTAAAATAGTGATACAAGGTTGACCTTCGCATTAATAAACAACAAGAATGTGCATGCAATACAACAATTTCAAAAAATTTAACCCATAGAAGAAGGGCGCGTGAAAATTTAATTGAGTCACCTCTAGGAATAGAAGGAAACAACTACAATACTAAAGAAACTCCACAAAAAAATTACAAGAAGACTGGAGACTATGATGTGTGCTTGAAGAATAGAATACAAATAAATTGTGTTTTACAACTACGCCATGAATTGTCATAGTGTGCACAGTACATAATATGGCTACATTTGCAACCCAACTCTTGTTACCAAATCACTATTTCTTGTGCCCAAAGCTTCAACCCATCCTTCATATTGTGCATCTCACCATGCCTTTCCCATGTCTTTCGATTACCTTGGGCCACCTCAACAGTATTCACATCTATATTTCAAGAATCCGTGGATTGGAACAAAGGTTTGATGGAATTCTACAAGAAATTGATACAATGTGAGGTTACATTTTTGAGTGAAACAACAAACTGCGGATCTTACTAATACAATGGATCGGTCATTAGCACCAAGATATATTTAGTGCAAGAACAGGCATAAAAGATAATTGAGAACTAAAATATTAATTAAGTGCACAAATGTTAGAAAAAACGCTCTTCAAGGTAGAATCCAAAAGAGAAATGGTTGATGGTAGCAGTTTTGACGAGTAGATAGGCTATGGCAGCAATTCTGATGAACAAAGGAAAAAATTGGTACACATATAAAGTCCACAAAACCAGTGGCTGATACTTGAGCAGGGAAAGAATTTTCCCATTATAATACCATGTTAAACACTCGCACACAAATGATAGAAAAATTTAGATAAATGTGAGATTGTGCTTTAATAATAAGATGTACATATTAATAAATTGGTTTCTGACCTTTGTTTTTCATATTCCAAGTGGTCTCTTGGACTCTAATGAATATTCATATTCCACACCATAACCCATAACTTTTAACAGATTATGTGTCCAATAGTAATACAAAAAATTGGATCATGGAGGTTTTGTATTGACTATTCACAATTAAATGGAAAAACCATGATACAATACATTCACGTCTTACAAAAATATATGATTTTTGGTTTGAGGGTGGATTAATGATTCTACAAATTCCAATACCCATTTGTCAAATAATTTTAATGATACTTGGAGTTCTAAAAAAATCTCATCTATTTGAATAGGTTTACTTATGTATTGATATTCACAACATTGGGAAACATACTTACATTATCCTTATGTGGTGTATACTAATAGTACTTTACACAAAGAGCCTTAAAGGTTATCCTTCATGGAACAAAGGTACCTTCACATGGTTCATAATAATAGTCACGACACTACAAGGAAAAGGCCCTCTAGCGGATGTTTTTGAAGAACCCCTTATAAAAATTGGCCAGACATCCATTTGTAGCGGAGGTTACTAGAGGAGGTTGGCGGGTGGAGGTTTTTGCGAATGTTTTTCTTCCAGTGCTTTTATCATCCTAAATTGCATCGGTGCTTTCAACTAGAGAAAATATCAGCGTGTACAAAAAATTTACACACCGGGACACTAGGCGCTTGGTACAAACCCGCTTGGTGTGTCTCATTACTGTAGCACATCAGTGCTCTACAAAGTTTCCACACCAGTGCGTCCTAAAACCCCACGCCAAAACTGAAACATCCTGGTGCGGTTTTAAGAAACTGCACTGGTGTGCCCATAAAACCCGTGCACCAGAACAGGGTTAAGTAAAAAAAAATTAGGGCCAAAAATCTACATTTTTCACTTTTTAGTGCTCCAGAGATCTCAAGCACCAGTGCAAATTTACCTTATGTGAGGTGCCCTGCCATAAATGTTCCCATTGCACACACTGCTACTGTCCATTTCCCACCATCTCCATTTCGAATTTTGCAAAACGGTGGGAAAATTTAGTTTTTCAAATTCCACAGCCAATATTCCTCCTTGATAGCCAAATGTATAGGTATTTTACTTTTTTTTCCATAATCAAACCTTTTAGCGGATTAGTTTTCTAAAATAGCTTAAAATTCATCTTATTTAAAACAAAAAAATTCCCGTGCGATGCGCTTGAGCTGTTTGGATCGCACCAGTTCATGGTGCTACCTATAAATTTACAGGCCACACCGCGGCCGGTGCTAACGATGTCCACACTAGTTCCAGGGCGGTACCGAAATAACACATCGTGATTTTTTAAAATTAAAAAAATTGTGGTGCGATCGGTTACCTGGCCGCACCGTTGACCATGTCGAATTGCGGGAATTCTGTGCGTTGATGGAAATATCCACCTCGGCGTGGGTAATTTTGTCAGCGCACCGCCCCCTCGAACTTGACATAGTCAATGGTGCAGTCATGTAAACGACCACACCGTTGACTATTTGACTATGTAGTGATGTCAGGAGGGCGGTGCAGTTCCTAAACTATATGCCTCAGGTGATAAAGTCCGGTTAGCGTACAACCCTCTCAACATTGGCACATAGTCAACGGTGTGGTCTGTAACAATGCCAGAAGGGCGGTGCGCTAAAAATTTTCAGGTGCACCGCCTCCGGTGCGCGACAAAAAAAGACGCACCATTACCGGTGCATGCCTGTTTTTTGTGACACATTGACTGTTATTTTTTGTTTTTTCAAAAAAAATTATATATGTATATTCCTAAATAAATGTCTTATTTAAGAAAAAAATTGTATTTAATATGTCAATCATTCAACGATGTCAAAGGATAGAAGAGAGGGAACAACAACAACAACAGACAGACCAATATAACATGGTTTGTTTGTGGGAGGCACAAGAGAGGGAGAGAGATACGTACCCTCGCCCTAATTATAGATATGCCTCCTCAAGTTCTGTGAGGAGGCTACATCCCTAAAGGGCCATTGTGGGTTTTTGCAATAGCTTATCCGCAGGTGGAAATGATTGTAATTGTATATATGTAAAATTGTAAAATTTTAATTGTATGTAAAATTTTAAAATTGTAAATGTAATTGTAAATTTTATGTAAAATTCTAAAATTGTAATTGTAATTGTATGTAAAATTCTAAAATTGCAATTGTAATTGTAATTATAATTATAATTGTAAGTGAAATTGTAAAATTGTAATTGTAATTCTAATTATATGTAAAATATTTGTAAAATTTTAACTGTATTACTGTGAAATGATTGTAATTGTAATTGTAGGTAAAATTATAAAATTGTAATTGTATGTGAAATTGTAAAATTGTAATTGTAATTGTAATCGTAATTTGTAATATTCCCAAATTTTCACATGATATTTGGAATATTTGAGTTCTTTATTTTCTTAATTAATTAAGTAAATAAAAGGGTGGAGGGACCCATAATCCTCAAAGATGAATAAGATCCACTTTTGATGTGTGAATGTGGATTATTTAGACATAGATCTACATAATGGAGTAGTGGAGCAAATACTAATGTGAATGGAGTGGAGATCATGTCTCATTAATGAGATAGATCATGGAGGTTGAAGCAGTCAACTGAGATCATGGATGGAATCTAATGTAAGATCATATGGCATTCATGATGAAGTGATGGAGGAAGTAGTGCAATTAATGCACACATGATAAAGAGGGTGCACATTGCATGTAGACATGATGGAGGGCTTGGAGAGACAGCATAGTCAAACATGGAGGATTATGTCCACATGCACAACGCAGTTTAGAGGTGGGCCAAGGCATGGGAAGGCTCATAAACTATATAAAGGAGATGAAGGCAACATTGGAGGGATGCTTTTTTATTATTCTTTTGGAGATTTTTTTAGATCTGGAATTGTCATTTGACATTCCATGCATTCTTTGTTGTTTAGCTAAGTCTGCAATGCTGTTTAGCATAGGGTGTTCTTGAGCGGGAATCCCATTTCTTTCCTTGATTGATCTCTAAGCAGGAGGGTTGTACTTCATTCATCATTAGGCATTGGTGCCACACTCTTTCCATTCTATGCAAAACACCTACCTTCAGGAATTACACAATTTCTGAAGATCAGTTTGGGAGGTGGAGGTTATCTTCAGTATTTTGGCTAGAGAACCGGTGAAGGATTATTCCTATCACCTTGGGCTTGAAGATTAGCATTCCCAAAGTTTCATTTTAGGTCTGGCATCAGGCCAAACTTTATTGACCTCCTATCAACAGTAATCCCATCAAGGATTACGCAGTCCATCATTGCAGATCCAGAGGAGGAAGGAAGTTGCTAGCATTTCGGCTAGTAATCCCGTGAGGGGTCATCCCCTCACCTTTCCATCATTGTTTCCATCAGTTTGGAGCTTATTACAACATATTTCAGCAGGCATAGAGTCTCTCCCTCTTGTACAATTCAGTTTCTATAGAAGTTGCATATTCAGTGGCTGCAACTTGAAGGAGGAGGAAGAAGAGACAAAATCTCAAGCTCTTACCTTGTAGATCTGAAGAAGGTATCAGCCCTCAAAGCTCAGATCTGTTTGTATAACATATTGCAACCATATTTGGATCAGATCTAGCTTCAGATCTACATAACCCAACATTCAAGGATCAAACCCTAGGAGGGTGATTTTTCAAAGTTGTAGATCTAGAAAATCCTTTCTGGGTTATCTAGGGTTTCCATCACTTTGGCCAAATCTTGAATCTTGGCATCATCAGAGCTCTTGAGCTCCATAGATCTGCATTTCCCTTTGTAGCAGTTATATGTACATCATCATCAAAAAGGGACAACACAGTATTGCTTCCTGTAGCTCACCAGTTAGGCAGTGCTAGTCGTAGCATGATTGCAGGGACATTTTAGGCTACTTCTTTGGCTAGAGTACCTCTATTTTTATACTATTGTAACTGTAATATTCTCCACATAATAAAAAGGCTCAGCTTCTCTGTATATTTTGATGTTGTCTTTAGATTTATTATTTACTTAGTTGCAGTTCTTATATTGTTTTTCAATATTACTACATTTTCCCTTTTGGGATATTACAGTGGTATCAGAGCATGATCTTTGGCTCAGCTTGTGGACACTTCATTTTTGCATCAAAAGAAGAAGCAAACAGATGAGATCTATCACGAAGGAGGATTATAGTTTTGCCACCCCTCTCTTTAGATCCATGCAAGATCTCTCTAAGGAGGTCAATAAAATGAAGAGGGAAAGGCAAAAGGAGTATCCAAGAATAAGATTTGATGAGGAAGGTCCAAGCATTTCCTACCAGCAACAAAGAAAACCAGAGAATCATAGATCTCCACATAGATCTACTATGCCCACTTTCTGAAGAAGGTGAAGGGTATAGTCATGAAGAAAGGAGAAACATGGAACTTGAGACTCATGAGACTCTCAGTTTATATCTTGAAGAGTACAAAGCACAATCTAGAGCATTCAAGGAGAAATTAACTCTCCAACAGTTCTTCAAAATAAAAGAACAAAGGGGATCCTATAGCAGCAATAGAAGAAAGAGGCACAATAGATTCTATTTGCCTAAATTTGATGGATCTTCCTCAAGTACTATTAAGGCTTGTAGGAAAGAGTTAGATACATTTTTTAGGCAACATCCAGTAGCTGAAGGAGAGGTTGTTCAGATTGCAGTACTTCATCTCTTTGATGAAGCCAATGATTGGTGGTTTGGTCACATCGAGCATGCAAAGGTGACTAAATATTCAAATTTCTTTCACAAGTTGAGAAGGAAGTTTGATGTGAGAAAACCAAAGATGTGTCAAAAAGAGACATTTCCTAAGGAAACAAAGGAGGATGTCATTCTTGTCACTCTGGATAAGGGGTCACTACATTCACCACCAATTGCAAAAGTACTTGCATCTAGAGAAGAGACACTTGCAATTTTGCAAGATAGTCTTGAGCTCTTGACACATAGAGTCCCATGCATGATTCAAGAGATGCATGAGGAAGAGGAGGTAGATTCCAGCATTGGTGCACGTTGAGAAGAGCAGCCATCACTCTTACCAGCAGTTTGAGACACCATTGTTCCGGTTGGAGGAACTCTTGTGTTCCTGCAAGAGGTTCCCACACATTAGTTGATCCAAGGTATGCAAAAATATTCATCACATACTATTTCAATGGATCTTATTGAAACTTATGAGGACATGCCATTAGGGCCAATGCATAACCAAGGGTTAGAAAAAAATGTTTATTTGAAGAAACAACATATCACAGCGCAGAGGACCCTTGATCTAATCAAGGAGGAGATGAAAAGCTATCCCAATTTGTCATTGATGAACTACACTCAACCCTTTGAGTTGAAGTGTAGAGTTTCAGAAAATGGGATGGGCATGATCCTATGTACAATGACTGGTTATGAGATTAGCATTGTGCCTTGCTTTGAGATAGCATATGTATTACCATGCATTTCTACAGCACTGTCACTTAGTAGCAGTGATAATGAAGGGGCCCCATTATTCTTGGAGCATTATGAAGGTAGCTTCATTCATGAAGCAATGGAGGTTAAGATGATAAATGGTAGACATATTGCAATGAGGAATATTTTCTCCTTTCTAGATGACACCTTCTCAATGAGCATCTCACATCTCAAAGAGAAACTTCTACCTGTAGCAGATCCATAACTTCACTTGTTTTGGAGGGCCATTGATGAGAATAAGGTCTCATTAAGAGATCTCATTGGAGGTGCACTTCAACATTTCATGGAGTGCAAAGTTCTTCATCAATTTAAGGTGGATGGTATTCTACAAAGGGAGGATACCATGTTTATGTAGAACATCGTTCATCATCCACATTGGGA
Source organism: Pinus albicaulis (assembly GCA_034641835.2). Lineage (NCBI taxonomy): Eukaryota > Viridiplantae > Streptophyta > Pinopsida > Pinales > Pinaceae > Pinus > Pinus albicaulis. The sequence continues at coordinate 1,297,220,942 of CM076581.1, read as the reverse complement.
TGAGTGGGTGAGGATGATGAGAAAGGGGTTGCAAGACCACTTGCAAATATATGACATGGGCCAGCAAGAAGCTTGGTTATGTTGGTTTCCCTTGGGTGAGTTTGGTTACTACTAAAAGGCTCCTATTTATTTGATCCATTCCTTGAAAAGCACTCATGAAATGAAGAAGGAGGCATGGCTGCGCTGGCTACTCTTGGGTGAGTATGGTTACCACCCAATAGCTCATATTTTTCTAGTTCATGCCTTGTGTCTCAATGATAGAATGCAGCAGAAGAAGGCATGTTCACTTGGGTTTTCCATGAGAGAGTTTGGTCATCACATGACATCTCCCATGTCTATGTGTTTTGTATTGGGAAGAACTTGGCATGATGTTCTCATGATGTGCATTGATGGTGTTTGTTTGTATTGGGATGATGTGACATTCCACATGTCTATCAATATGTTTTTACTTCATGATGCACATGAGGAGAAGAGAAGGCAGCAATATCTCTTGTTTTTTGGGTTGCTTTTGGGGGAGTTTGGCTTGTCCACCTTACATGAGGAAGATGGAGGATGGCAGCAAGAGGCCCTACTTCGGTGGTTAGAATTGGGAGAATATGGTTTGACATATTTTTCTACCCATATATCTCTATTTCTTCTTTTGCATAATGTTGGAATGATGCTTGGATCTAACAAGGCCAACAGGGCTAAGGATGAGGGCATGTCAATGCTCAATCTACTTCATAAAGCATGGGATGAAGAGATGTATTGTGAGATGGAGCTTTTCCTTTGTGGAAAGAACCACTTTATTTTATGTATCTCATGTATTGATGATGATGTTGGGCATCATATGGTTGTCACTTGGTACTTCATGGTGAAAGGAGGGCATCTAACCATACAATTGGAGGTCATTCTATGCATTCTTGAGAGACAAATTTGGAACCAAACATGCATAACACATTGCAGCAAATGGAGGAGGAATTCCTTACGTGGATGCCATTTGGAGGGGAATGAATGGATTTGCATCTACTTTTACAGTTGCTTGAGGAAAACCAAAATTTTTCCAGAGAGAACTGTAATATTCCCAAATTTTCAAATGATATTTGGAATATTAGAGTTCTTTATTTTCTTAATTAATTAATTAAATAAAAGGGTGGAGGGACCCATAATCCTCAAATATGAATAAGATCTACTTTTGATCTGTGAATGTGGATTATTTAGACATAGATCTACATAATGGAGTAGTGGAGCAACTACTAATGTGAATGGAGTGGAGATCATGTCTTATTAATGAGATAGATCATGGAGGTTGAAGCAGTCAACTGAGATCATGGAGGGAATCTAATGTAAAATCATAGAGAATTCATGATGAAGTGATGGAATAAGTAGTGCAATTAATGCACACATGATGGAGAGGGTGCACATTGCATGTGACATGATGGAGGGCTTGGAGAGAAAACACAGTAAAACATGGAGGATTATGTCCACATGCACAACATATTTTAGAGGTGGGCCAAGGCATAGGAAGGCTCATAAAATATATAAAGGAGATGAAGGCAACATTGGAGGGATGCTTTTTTATTATTCTTTTGGAAATATGTTTAGATCTGGAATTGTCATTTGAAATTCCATGCATTCTTATGTTGTTTAGCTAAGTCTGTAGTGTTGTTTAGCATAGGGTGTTCCCAAGCGGGAATCCCACCTATTCCCTTGAGTGATATCTAAGGAAGAGGGTTGTACTTAATTCATAATCAGGCATTGGTGCCACACTCTTTCCATTCTCTGCAGAACACCTACCATGAGATATTATGCAATTTCTGAAAATCAGTTTGGGAGGTGGAGGTTTACTTCAGTATTTTAGCTAGAGAACCAGTGAAGGATTATTCCTATCACCTTGGGCTTGAAGATCAACATTCCCAGAGCTTCATTTCAGAGCTGGAATTAGGCCAAACTTTATTGACCTCCTATCAGCAGAAATCCCATCAAGGATTACACAGTCCATCATTACAGAACCAGAGGAGGAAGGAAGTTTCTAGCATTTCAGCTAGTAATCCTATGAGGGGTCATCGCCTCACCTTGTCAACATTGTTTTCATCAGCTTGGAGCTTATTTCAGTAGGCACATAGTCTCTCCCTCTTGTACAACGCAGTTTCTATAGCAGTTGCATATTCAGTTGTTGCAACTTGAAGGAGGAGGAAGAAGAGACAAGATCTCAAGATCCTAGCTTGTAGATATGAAGGAGGGAGCAACCCTCAAAGCTCATATATCTTTTCATAACATATTGCAACCATCTTTGGATCATATTTTTATAACCCAGCAGTCAAGGATCAAACCCTAGGAGGGTGATTTTCTAAAGTTGTAGATCTGGAAAATCCTTTCTGTTTTATCTTGGGTTTCCATCACTTTGGCAAGATCTTGAATCTTGGCATCATCAAAGCTCCTGAGCTCCATAGATCTTCATTTCCCTTTACAGTATTTATATGTACATCATCAGCAAAAAGGGACAGCGCAATATTTCTTCCTGTAGCTCACTAGATTCGCAGTGCTAGTTGTAGCATATTTGCAGGGACATTCTAGGCCACTTCTTTGGCTAGAGTACCTCTATTTTTACACTGTTGTAATTGTAATATTCTCCACATAAAAAAAAGGCTCAACTTCTTTGTATATTCGGATGTTGTCTTTAGATTTATTATTTACTTAATTGCAATTCTTATATTGTGTTTCAGTATTACTGCATTTTCCCTTTTGGGATATTACATAATTTTAATTGTAATTGTATGTAAAATATTTGTAAAATTTTAATTATATTAATGTGAAAATTTTAATAGTATTAATGTGAAATGATTTTATTAAAATTTTCAATTTGTAAATTTGTAAAATTATAAATAATTGTAAAATAATAAATCTAGAATAATATGAATTTTTGTAACATAATAAAGTTTAGAAAATAATGCAAATAAATTCATGTACTTTAGAATTATCATTATTTTACTATGATCTTACAGACCAAAATAAAAGAACTTTATACAATATTCCATTTCTTTTGAGATCAACATAATTGTAAATTATCAAGTGAAATATTGATTTTAACATTAACACAATGCAAATGACCAATTAATTCAAAATACATATTATATTGTTTCGAAAAAAAGAGTCTTATAAGTTATAAGGTAATCGAGTCCTCTTATTTATAAAAACTAATCTTAAAAAGTATAAATATTGATGAAACAACACACGTACCATATCACTCTCGATTCTCATGATCACCCTCATTATCTTCCAGCTCACTTGGCATAATAACACTATTGTTCTCAAAAATATGTTTTGATCTAGGGTCATGTCTCAATATGAACCACCAACCCCCATCCAACACATTTGGGTAAAAAAACACCTGGTTGTAGTGTTTGGGGAAAACATAGGGCTCCTTAGCTTCATCTCACATCTTTCTAGAGTTCACACATATCAGCCTACTGTCGCGATCTTCCTTTACATTATTCCGATCAAAGGTGTCCCACCACTTGCACCTAAAAATAACACATTGGAAAGAAGAGAAATCCACTTCAATGATCCCTTGTATCTTTCTGACGTAACATAAGGTACCTTGTACTAGGTTTTGATCATGGTGGCTAGATCAACTATATTGATCGAACTCGACTTCCACTCCACAGTCTTGTGTCATGTGTCCATCATCGACATTTTTTGTGCAAAAATTGTGTCCATATGCCCACATAGATGGGAACAAATGCACCTATAGAAAAGTTAAAAAATCATAGTGTCATGTGTCTTATAATAATCCAACAGTTAAAATATGAAATATAGATGTAATTACATTTGAAAGGTGCATTATTAAGTTTCGAATGTACATATAAATTAAATATATTATTACCGAGTTGGTGCACCCAATCCATACATTTAGTGCATCCTCTTCGGCACGTGGGTAACGACTGGTTGCACCGTATTTCTCTCTAACTTGGTTAGCAACCCAACTGTTGGGGCATATTTTTGGCATATTTTATTTTAAATGATCGGGATAAGGCACACTTCTACCATTCAACCGTATGAATTCTTTCGTGTCACTATCCCATTTCATCCTCTTTTGTTCGTACAATGCGACCCACGGTTGTGTCGCTTTGGAATTGTAAAGAATGAATTTATTTATTGCTTCAATTTCTGCATTCATTGATGCAATCAAATAAACATTATATAGTACACAGAGATCAAAGTATACATTATATTGAAGTTCAACATGAATATTTACTTTGTGTAAATTTGAAAAATTATAAGTCGCTTACTCTTTATCAAGCGCTTTTTTTCATTCGTTTGGAGCAAATCCCTTCTCTTTTATCTTCATCCCTTTCCTCATCCCAAATCACCACACCTGGTCTGTTGTTGATCTGGTTGATGTAATAACTAGCATAATAGAAAGACTCATATGATATGTATCCCTCTGCCATATACCCCTTAGGTTTTTCCCTTTGTCGAACAAAACCTTTTAGTTTCTTCATGTACCTCTCTAAGAAGAAAAACCAACGACAAGAAACCAACCCAACTAATTCAACCTCATCTACTAGGTGGATTAGAAGATGAACCTACATGTCCATGAAACTCATCAGTAGTTCCTTCTCAAACATACCAACAATCTCAATTATCTCTTGACGCCACCATGGAATGCGAGCCACATGAATCTCCTTTGACGTGATCCAAAGTACAAATACAGATAATTTAGATATGGCACATCCTGGGTCCTAAGGGAATTCGTTTCACACATCCAGGCATGAACAAAGGATAATGACATTGCAAAGTTATAAACACATGCAATAATATACAAAATTAGTTATATTTTATGATCCCTGCATGGGATAAAGTTTATTAATATAACAAATAATAAAATCATGCTTTTTTCATTATACATACTCTTTGAAGATTCAAATGGTCATGTGATTTCAACTTCGAAAAATGGTCATCTAAGGTGAAGCAGCGCCATAGTGAAGACCCGTATGAAGATGGAACCCTCATACCTAGTATAACTTCCTTTGCCAAAGAAAGATCACCTTTTTTAAAAATCCATGGGAAATCACCTTCTTTGAAATACCATGAATTAGAGGGACCAATGCCTGCCTCTAATCCTGTACTTTCTAATCGTCTTGGCCAATGTTTCTTTTTAGTTTTTGAAGTAATAAGATCTTGCCTAGCAGCCAATTTGTCACTTTGTTTCGATGATATGTGCCTCCATAAAGAAGATGAAACATTTTTAAATATATGCATGGGATCTAATAAGTGGGTAATCTTAAGATGCTCCCAATATGGGAGGTTATAAAAAATAGATTTCCTTTTCATCCCAATGGGAAATTTCTCAACATAGGTGTCGAATAATTTTGAATCATCGAACATAGGCTCCTCATTTGAATCAAAAATTTCTATGAACTCCTTATCCTTCCCTCTCTCATATTCTCTAAGCCATTCAACTGGTGTCGTTATTGGAGGCCTTTGGGTTCTCTCTCATTTACCATTGAAAGCGGATGATGCTCTTCTGTAAGGGTGTTCTTCTGGGAGGAATACCCTGGAGCAGTCATACACTAGCTTTCATAGGTCATTGGACCATCTAGCCTTCAGAGAGGGTCCACAAAATTTACATCCAAAATACCCTTTTGTTACAAGACCTGCGATATTATTGTATACAATTTATATGCGTGGCACGTTAAATAATATCATGAAGATTAGAACAATTACAACGATTAAAATAACTAATATGTGAAATAATATTGTTATGTATATAAACAAATCAATAAACATGTAATTTACCAGAGAAAACTCCTAAGCCTGGATAAACATGTGTCGTGTAAGCACGTATGCCATACAATATAAAACTCCTCTCAGCTGCGATGGGTCTTGATAGATTGTATACATTTATTCCATCCCATAATTCCTTCAATTCATCTACCAATGGTTGTAAGTTGATAACCATATTTTTCACTTGTATTCTACTAGGGACTATGAGAGCCAACATAAGATGTTCATTCTTCACGGACAACCATGGGGGGATATTGTTATTGATCACTACTACAGGCCAAACATAATAGTTGGTGTTCTGGAGGGAATATAGGTTGATGCCATCCATGGCTATGCTGAGTCGTAGACTTTGTACTTCATCCTTGAATTTTTCGGGCCATGTATCCTCTATATGCTTCATGGCTATTGAATCAGTTTTGATTCGCATAACTCCCAACCCACTTCTTTGTGAGGCATGCCAACCATGAAAAATAGCTAATTCCTTGCAACTAAAGAGCCTTTTAATCCTTGGGATTATAGGCATGTGACTCAATATATTAAAAGGAGGACCACGTGATTTACACTTCTTTTTTGATTTATCATACTTGTCATGCCCACATTTCAGACATATCTCTTTGTCTGCATATTATCCTCTATATAGAATACAATCATTTGGACATGCATGATATTATATGTACTCAACACCCAATATTTTCAATAATTTCTTCGCCTCTTCGCAACTACCGAGCAAGAAATTATCACTCAGAATAACCTTATCTTTGAAGAACCTGTAGTTGGCGATCGTGGAAAATATTAAATGTACATTAATGCTGAAATATTTATTAACGTTCATAAAATTGACCATTTGTAATGTTCATTGTGTGATTATATTTATCAAATTTAAAGAAGGGAGGACTTTTTGGTAACTTACCTCAAAATTTCTGGGAAACATGCATTCGACAATCAAAATTTGCTTTCAAGTTGTATAGTAACATTTTTGTCCCCAACTGGGTAGACTTTGACTGACTACCAGGTCCAAAGAGAGGGGTGGTGGAAGCAAATTTAAGGCTTTCGAAAAAGGTGTCAGTGATATGAGCATCATCCCCTAGTTGATCATTGTTTTAGAATGCATCTAACAACATTGTCTCCATGGAAGTCGTATCCCTTAATTAATCATCCATACCAACCTCTATTTGATTGCCTCCATTGCCATCTTGTGAAGAACTATTGTTGCTGTAGTCATTCCTAATTGGTGAATCTGGACATAGTGGGGATTGAATCAGTGGTTGATTCAACCATTCTTGGTATCGTTTCTCTTCGATTTTTTCTCTTAATTCAGCCTTCTCTCGATTTGACATTGTCGTGGGGTACAATGGAAGATGGTAGGTAGGTTGCTCATCATTACTAGAATCCTAATAATTTTAAAAAATGTATTTGAACATGATTAGTACAAAATCTATGATATAAATTTGTAAGAACATTGACAATGCATGCTTAATTTATTTGACGTTGAAATAATTACATTAATATACCAAAAAATTATTGTTACCATCATTGTCCCAGGATTGTGGCTAGAAGATGCAATATTGTTATAATTGGCAGGGCAAAGTGGCTGTCCATTTTCATCTACCAAATGCGCCTTGCAGTATGCTGCTTCTGATAAGAGCTTTCGATGTTTTGGAGCTCTTTGAATATTTTGTGCATCTGAACATGATTTTGAATCTGCATGAACCTACAAATTTGTATAAATTATAAATTTTATTAAGCTGATTGACATGGATAAAAAACATAAATTTAATTATATAATGAAAATATAAATAAAATATGAAGTAAATATTACGTCTCGAGATGGATAGGGAGAACTCCGCGATGGACTTTGAGAAATATTGTGGAACGAGCTGGATTTTGAAGAATTTTCCATTCGATATAATTATGATATTTTATCCCTACATTTGAGAAAAATCAACAATAAATTTTAGTGCACACACATAAAAGTAATTTCGGTGCCTTAAAAATGGACTTATTATTATCGATGCTTATGTACAGATAACCACACTGGTGCATTTTAGTTATTGTGCATAGGTGTCGTGTTATTAACTGACGCACCGGTGTGGTGTTATTAATTGACGCACTGGTGATGTAAATCCACAAATAAAAAAGCGTAACTTTATTTTTTTAAGTGAAAAAAAGCGGTAAATTGAAAAATGGGCGGAAAAATATTTTCAAAAATATAATTTCATAAAACAATTATTTAAATACTAAACACTTTTCATTATTTCACTATTTTTGCAAAAAATGCCAGCCAGAGATTTGCACGAGACATACTTGGAGCAAGAGAGTACGAGAGCACTGTGGAGCAGTGAAATACTTTTGAACATAACTATTCAGACAATCAGAATTCCAAACCTTTAGTGATTCAAACCCTGTAGCATAGAATTTAAAACGATTTCGTGATTAAATTCTATTGTTTTTTTTACATTTTCAACAATATTTTTTACGCAATAAGTAAAAAATATAAATTTGTTGTTCATTTTCAGAAAAAAAGAACAAAATAATTCCATTTTACCCTAAACCCTTCATTCTTTTTATTTATGCCCTTGCTTCTTCCTGTTTCTGTGATTTCAGAATTAGGGCTTTTCATTTTAGATTTATAGGTTTTGTGTTGATATATATATATATATATATATATATATATATATATATATATATAGGCCCATGACATCTAACCCACGGGACGACTTGCATAGTCGGATCCCAATCCATGTCGGCCCTTGCGTGAATTTTTAAAAAAATGAATTTTTTTAATTAGTGTGCCTTGCGTAACCTAGCACACTGGTGCGCTGGCTTATCACAGTGCACTGCACACGTATTGTTTGATAAAAAAATTTAAAACATTTTTTTTAATCTGTGCGCCATATGTAAAATAGGGCACTGATGCACTATTTCATTATAATGCACCACACACGTACTGTTTGGAAAAAATAATTTTTTTATTTGTGTTAATCGGTGCACCATGTAACATATAACGCATCGGGTCTCCTTGTTGAGAGAGAACACCATATGGTGGTCCCCTATTTGTGCGGGGAATTTATAATAATAGGCCGCACTACCCCCTCCACGGCACCATATGCTAGAAAAACTAACACTAGACGATTTTTATTATTTTATCTGTGTTAATCGGTGCGATGGGTAACAAATAACACACTGGTGCTCCTTGTTGACATAGAGCACCGTACGGTGTTTTATACTATTCTGGCGGTGCATTTATAAGAACACGATGCACCGACGTCGGTGCGTACAGAATTTAAAAGCACACCGGTTTCTTGATATTTTTTTTTTACCTGAAAAGTTGATGATTTATTTATAAAATATATTAATGAATGATATGGTATATGTTTCATATTGATAAAGAAATGGTTGACAAGAGATCAAGTAATAAAATTACTAATAGCACATCAAGAAAAGCAAAAAAGGAAAGTTCTTTGTAAATTCTTTACAAAAAATATTATTTTTGAACTATATGTAAGTTTAACTAATATGTATTGTTTATTGTGTATCATGCAAAGCCACAAAATGACAAAGCTCAATAATATTATTTCTGATCTAGGACTAGAAGAGCATAAAAGCTTAATGGAAAAATTGCAAAAGGATGAATCAGGTGAATAAAAAAATACTATCGATCCAATATGAGTTTCTTTTTTTAATTTTCATTAATAATATACTTAAAATTATTAAATAAAATGTTTCAAACAATATATTAATTCACATATGTTTAATGTTCTACAAGGACCAACAACTCAGAAAAGGAGTGTTTTTCTAAGAAAAAAAAATAGAACATGCAAATGAAAATGAATTTCTCCTTAGCTCATCTGGAGTGGTGTTGGAGGTTAACAAAAGGGGAAAAAAATTTACAAAAGTTTGAGGGATCTAGTGGAATGAATGTGCAAACGTTCTTCCACTTACAATACAAAAATCAATCCAATGATTCTAAGAAGAAAATTTTATCTAAACTACAGGAAAAGTTTCCAGGGAATTGGTCAATGAGACATGTCAGACTTTTAATAGAAAAAACATACAACAACAAAAAATAAGGAATGAAATAGTAATATTCCTTTAAATGTTTTTCTAGAATTATTTATAAATATCATTTATAAATAACACTTTTTCTATATTTACTTTTCATATATCAATATAAAAATTAATTATAGTTTATTGTCATGTTACATTTTCAGGAAGATTATGAAAATCTCAAAAGATAAATGAGTTGATATCAGAACTATGCCAGTAGGAATGTCCAAAAAGGTGTATAAGGAGATGGTCAAAGAAATGGACAAAATTGCATCGCAGGAGGAGCCATATCAACAACAACGTGCTTCAAATGTAATATGTAATCATTGAATTTTTTGATCATTAGGTACAATAAATAAACAATTTAGCATTAAATATTAATTTTCAAGTATTTTCTTGCAGAAAAGAAACGAAAACAGAACACATTCAACAAATAAAATAGGATGACAAGGAAGAAAAGGGTTGATGTATTAAGTTTGTGAGTAATTGTTACTCCTTATAAAAAATTAATTAGATTTCATTTTTGTATATTTTAAGTTGTTTTACAGCAATCATCATTGAATGTCTTCAAACGGGTGCTAATATACAAAGAAGAACCATCAGACGAATTGATTGACATTGGGTTAAATAAGGGTTGTGAGTATATGTTGGCATATCAAAAATTAATTGTAGAATTTGTAAGCATCTACTGATCTTGTTTTACTTAGCTTCGTCTATAATTAATAGAACAAAAAAAATCTTTAATATTAAATGTATGATTTGTTATGGGTTATAAAACTTGCAGAAAACAAAGTATGGAACTGAACCAACAGATAAAATCTTGAAAGATGGCATGAAATTAGGTTTTGAAAGAATGTGTATAGTTCATGAGTCAATTTTTGCTATGGTATGTCATTTCTTTTCGATTTACATTGATGTACATTATTTAATATTGCAATTTTCATTATTGTCACCAATGTATATACACTCATTATAGTTTATTTTTATGGTTGTAGATGGAAGGTGAAGAAGAAGAAAACTATCAACACTGTAAACAAAGCATTCCTCAAAATAACCCAAGTCATGGAAGTAGCTCGAGTAGTGACAACAATGCAAGCGAAGAATGATGATCATTATGTTTGGATATCAAAGCAAGGTTATATTTTTTGAAATATTTGTCTGTGAAATCAGACATTTTGTTTAATGTAATGGACATAGTGTCCCAATTGAAAGACAAATGGATACCAATAATCGTTTCATTTTGTATGACAAAGACTGTCTTATATATGTGTGTGTGTTTTAATTTATTCTATTGCGTTCTCCATTGTCGCTGTGAAATGTAATGCCACTGATTAAATTTATGGATGATTAAATATTATAATGAAGAGATGTGAAATATGATGATATGATATAGCAAATTAATCCAAACATCACATTCAAATGCACTAATAAAAATTTAATTGATATGAATACTGTTATAAGATATGTGTCGTCTTTCGATGAATAAGTAATTTAAAAAATCACAATAATTATGATATGATATAGTAAATTAATCCAAAAATCAAATTCAAATGCATTAATAAAAATTTAATTAATATGAATATTGTTATAAGATATGTGCCGACTTTTGATGAATAATGAATTTTAAAAAATCACAATAATTGCACTGTCACAGGTCGATGTTTCTAAAAATACAAAATGAACACTGGTGTGTGTTAGTTATTGTACACCGGTGCATTTGTATGATACAACGCACCAATGCGTTTCTACGACCTATGGGCACCACACAAATGCCAATACCAATTATAACTCTAAGTGCATTTGTGCGATACTGTGCACCAGTGCGTTTACGTGAGACTATTCACTGGTGCGTTTATACGACCTATGGGCACCATACAAATACCAATACGAATTAGAACAATTGTTGCGTTTGTGTGATAATCACATCGGTGCGTTTCTATAATACTACGAACCGGTGCGTTGATATGACCTATGGGCACCACACAAATCCCAATACCAATTAGAGTGACCCAGTGCGTTGTATCACCTACAGTCTGCCCAATGCAGTTTTAGACCTTTACGGCCCGGTGCATGCACCTTCGATCGCCCCAGGCCAACCGTCTAGATGACACACATCAACGCGTTGACACCTGAGTAGCACACCGATGAAAAAAACATCCATAATAATGTCTAGCCGCCCAGTTTTTTTAGTTGTGTTGAAATTCCCTTAGAAGCTCCACCAAAACCTCTGTTACCGAAAATGAATGTTGTAGAAAATGTTTTTTTTTTAATTTTGACTAGTTTTATAACACTAAAAGCCTCCTTTTATAACCTCCGCTAACAAATATTTTCCTTATAATGTGAAGTACATCATAGACCTTATATTCTTATACACAACAATTTAATACATTGTGTGGTATAGCTTTGAACAAGTAAGCTTTAATTGAAGTGACTTTGACCATTGTCGAACGTTATTTATAAGAAAAATGTCAACGGAAATATTTATGTAACAAGATAGTTAGATATATTAGTAAGCCATGGGGTATGTACCAAAATAATAAACAAATGATCATCTAGAAAAGAATCACCGACATTTTTTTAATATGTATTATTAGTTAATATGGATAAAACAATGCAACAATATTAGTTTTTCTTTCATCAAATTCCTAAAGTAAATATAACTAGATAATTTGATATTAAGACTAAATTATTCTAATTATATAATGTGCACAAAAAAGAGGATAACCAATTATATAATGTTAACTTTTGTGTATATAACACTATTAAAAAGTGATTATTTTATGAATAACTATAATTTGGTTTTAAATTGGATTTTTTTTTGTCCATGAAGGTAGATGGCATATGCCTCTGAATTTTTCTTTCCAAGAACCGCCCCTAATGCTCAATTAGAAGCATTAGTGTGTACATCGTGAAATGGAAGATCACATTTTGGTTCCTATAAATTAAGAGATGAAACCAATTTATCCTTTAAGACTTCAATTTCCTATTCGCATTTTGATGTCCATAAATTTAGTATTTATTTAAGAAAGTGTAAAAAATGGTGTTACAATAATTTTCCAATATTAGATAAACTTCTTTCAGTACCATGCATGGTGAAGAAAGTTCCTAATATCCTATTTTTAAGGTAAAAATGGTGTTGCAATAATTTTGAAATATTAAATAAACCTCTTATAGTACCATGTATGGTGAAGAAAGTTCCTAATCTCTTATTTTTGAGGTATTGATAATTCATGGATAATAATTACCTTGGCAGGATCAACCTCGATTATGAAAGAAAACATCTGGTGGCCTAAAATTATACCTAAATCTATTAGCATTAAGCATTTTTCATTACTTAGAATAGGTTATGGTCTTAATAATAATGTAGGACATTTTTTAAATTGGTTGAATTAAATGAACAATTAATCATCCATATATCTTTACTCTATCGAACGCTAAATATGGGGTTGCATAATCCAAATAGAATAAGACAATTTACCCGAGAGCATGTCAATGTGACTTTTTCTTAGTCTTCTAGTGCGATTCTAAATCCATCAATAAAAGATAAGTATTTCTTTCTAGATAATGCATTTAATTTTGGATTAATAAAGGGTAAAAAGAAGTGGTCCTTTCTAATAGCCCTATTAAATTGCCTGTAGTCTATAAAACTCTCCATTTACCTATAGTCTATAAATACTCTCCATTTATTTATTTCTTGGGAATAATAACTAAAGGAGGGGGCCACTAAATCTTTAAAATTAAATATATGAATCCCGCGTGCAAAATTTTTGTAATTCGAATTTTACTATTTCTTTAAATACAAGGCTTGTTCGGTATTCTAATTAGTGAAAAACCATATTTATATAAATGTGATGCTTATGGATATTTGAATAAATTCTTTTTACGTCATAATAGTCCCAAGCAAAGGTAGAAATATAAGCATACATAATTGTGCTTATTGCTTCTATGGTTTACCATCAAACTTCCATTGGAAAATATTCCATGGTTAAATTCAATGGTTGTTTAATTTAAACAATAAATATTTTCTTTGAGTATGCCATTAATGGTTAACGTACTTCTCTATTATCACATCCACTATAGGGTACAAGGCTATAATTAAAATACTACTAAGGATGTGTATATGGCATACCTTACTATATTTACATAATTGTGCTTATTGCTTTTATGGTTTATCATCAAACTTCCATTGGAAAATATTCCACGGTTAAAGTCAATGGTTGTTTAATTTAAACAATAAATATTTTCTTTAAGTATGTGCCATTAATTGTTAACGTACTTTCTCTATTATCACATCCACTATAAGGTATAAGGCTATATTTAAAATACTACTAAGGATGTGTATATGGCATACTTTACTGATATTTTCTTGGTGGACTTTTTATTGATGAAAATATTTGCTCCATGTTTTATTTAAATTTTATGTATGTATTATTAAAACTAGATAAAGATGATCACTGGTTTGTCTTCTTGTTTTCTTCACAAATTCCACAAACCTTCAAATTGTTTATTGAACATTCATTCCTAAAATATTCATTTGTATGTGTTAAACATATACACAAATAGATAATATATGAAAGGTAATCGTGAGATACATTTCTATTCACAAAGATATACATTTATAATATATTATTATGATCGTTGGATTCATATTCCAAAGTCTCTTGGACTCCAAAGACTCTTCACATTCCACCACACCAACCCTTAATTGATTAGGTGTCCAACATTCCCCCCTTAATCCAAAGGGGTATATACGTGTCCAAGAAGAGAGCTATAATACATATATGCAATAATTCATGACAACAATAGGTTGAATGATCTCTATTAAATGATGATATAAGGTGGGATAACTCTAGGTATCAACCAATGATTGTTTAAGAATGACTACCAACACAAGAACACTTAGTGTAGTTCCTAGAACTCTTTCAAATCTGGAAAAAAGCTGAAGTATTTTGCTAGAGGAAGTGCTACTTATTTTTTTGAAAAGGGAGACATTTGGGTCTCAACTTGGAATGCTTAGTGCGATTCTCGAAGCTCTTCCAAATGTGGCAAGAAGCTGAAGTATTTTCTAGAGGAAGTGCTCCTTAATTATTTGAAGAGGGAGACCATCAACCTAGAAAAAGGAGGTCTTCAACCTATGAAAAAAAAAGGGAGAACCTCAACTTGAAAAGGGAGGTCTCAACTTGCAGTGGTTTAAGGAAGGCCACCAACCAAAGGCATGCACAAGGGTTTCTATGTCTTTAGCTACAATGCTAAATCTGGCTATGGTTGTCTCTAGTGGTAGGATCACACAACAGGTTTTGTGGCTTAGGCTTGCTTGAATTATCTTTGAAGCTTGTATATGACCATCAATTCCCCCCTATCAGATAGAAGGTGGGATGATGAAGAGATTTGAACTGCAAGACTTTTCAATACTCGAGAATAAATCCTGTGGTATGAGTGAAATATATTCTTGGTTGTTGAAGCTCATTGCGAAGAAGCGATCCATCCAAAGTGAATCTTTGTTCTTGCAGTAGGCTTGTTTTTGAAGCATATGTTTGAATAATGAGTGTGTTGACCACAATGCTCACATGGATGAAGATCAAAACATTGATCTTTCACATGGCCAACTCTGTCACAATGTTGGAATTTCATAAGATATGGATGCTTTGAAAGAGGAGCAAGATCTAAAACAAGTGAAGATGAACTTCCATGAAGAAACCAAACACTTTGAAATTAAATGGGCTTGGAATAGTCTGGAATATGAAAGGACACATCCTTGTCATATCCAAGACCTGTTCTATATCCGTTGTTGACAATATTTTCCCAAGGTCTGATAATTGGCTTGGGAAGTGCAGAATGAACTTCCACATTTTTCTACACATCTTCTCCTAAAATAGGTACTGCATCTACAATTTCTTGTTGTTGACGGGAGTTAGTCTCAATGTTCTAAACAAAAATAGGTTCAGAATGATGTCTATTCTGTTGTATCTATTCTTGTTATAATTGAGATTTGATTTGCAGAAACTCAATATATCTTGTAAACATGTTTGAATGTCAGCAAGAGTGGTTTTGTTGATTTTCACTGTGCTGTCAGTAATAGATAGGATTAGAGTGCTTAATAACTATAGAAAATGATCAATTTTGGCCATTTTTCAAGCTCAACAATACAAACTCAACAAATAAAGGATGTCTCTTCAACTGAAAATGCACCAGTAAACGTACAAAAGGACAAACAACTTTCAACGTTAGATAACTTCAACTACCTAATTAGTAGTGTGTGAAAAGTATTTTTAAATCCACACTTTCAATATTCCAACACAAACAACAACAACATCACTTTATGCCAAAATTTCGCCCTAATATTCATACCTTCAATCTCCTCATTGTTGTCAAAGCAATATACAATGAAAATGTTATGCCCATCTTTACTCTATCTTATTTAACATTGTAGCTAACACCTTTGTTGTAGAATGCCAAAATATTTTCTTGAAATCTCATGTTACAATACTTTTCTCTAATGAAAGAAAATAGATTTGTTTTCAAATACCATTCCCCGACACTTGGAAGAATTGTTTTTATCAACTTACCTATATTCTATGCTCATATTCCAACTTTTAAAGTAGTTACAAATGTTGAACTAGCTCCACTATAACACTCACTTCTTCAACATTCAAGGCTTAACGCATAGAGATTTTACGTTCAATACAGAACTCAACACACATATAAACCATTTACCAACGATTACAAGGCATATATGATACCATGGCTCAACAAATTTCATATGCTATATGACATCACATTAAATAACATTACATATGCATGAACTATTATGCCATGACCCTTTTAAAATACATTATATATCATTACTTGAAATATTACGATAAAAAATATCAACAACTTTTAAGGGCATAGTCAATGGAACCATATAAAAATGACTAACACATACCATATATATTGACCCTTTAAAGTAATTTAACACAGGTTTATGTTAGTTTTGAATTGATTTTCAACATTCATCCAACTACCATGATTCAAGTCTTCCAAAAACCATCTATACACAACCTTTAGTAAAAAGCACCAGAATAGAACGCAGACCAGGTCATGACATTCAGAAAAAATTCACAACATATAACACAATGCACAATCTTCCCAGAGATTTTATGTCATTAACAGAACATTTAACATCGCATAGCATAAAATGCACAATTTCCAAATGCATCGACCTTCAGATAGTCTCACAACCATCATCAATGCATCAACCTTCCCATTGAAATATATATATATATATATATATATATATATATATATATATATATATAAAATCATTCCTCCCTTCTTCTTTCCACTTTTTCAATATGGGATATTCCTACTTTGTCACAGTGTTATTCACTGTAGACACAATGCGGTCCCCAATGGGTTGCATTCAATTAGCCTTCTCCTCACGATATCATAGAAAAGATAAATCTCATTGAAATAATTCAAACTTGAAATTTCTGGTAGAATATATAAAATGTTGGGGACTATGCATAGGATATGTGGAGAAATAAATTGGTGTTATGTTGTTGTTGGGTGTGGCCCTCTTGCATTACATGCATGGAGACTGGTAGTCGACTGATTTGTGTCAGAGATGATCTTGGCAAGAGGTGTTATAATAGGTAACTTGCAGATAGAATGGTGTGTTGTGATAAGATACATAGGAGCATGAATGATGGTGTGTTGGAGAGATAGACTCCTCAGAGTGTCGGGTCTAGGGAAAATGATTTGGTAGGGTTCAAACATCCATGTATAAATTTGAGGGTCTAGGATGACACTTATTGTTGTTAGTATTGGTAGGATATGGTAATTCAGACCAATACACAATAATGACAGTTCTCAAGCACAAAGGCATAAATAACATGCAAAGATAGAGGCCACAAAACTAGTGGTTCAAATTGGAGAAGCCACAAATCTAGTGGTTCAAATGGGAGAAGGGTAGAAGTACACCTGCTTTGATACCATGTTAAATGTATACATAAATAAACAAGATATGAGAGATAATCGTGAATTACAATTTTATTCACAAATATATACATTTATAATACATTTTTATTACCATTGGATTCATATTCCAAGGTCTCTTGGACTCCAAAGACTCTTCACATTCCACCACACCAACCCTTAGTGAATTAGATGTCAAGCAGTATGTTCATAATATAAAACAACCAAATATTTCTTAACCTCTTTTTGTTTGATCTGAATTAGCATGGTATCTAGTTACAAAGCTAGTGAATGAAGAATATTATTATAGAAATTTTAGTCTTCATGACTTTAGTAGATTTCATCTTTCATTTTTTGCAATTCTAATTATAGTTTTCTTTTGGTGACTATGCAATATTCCCTCTATAATCTTTACTTTTCTTTTTAGTAACACTTGAATAATTCTTGAAAACCATTTATTTGATCATGATACAAATTAAATATATTACCATTTAGAAATAAATTTAATGCATCCATCGAGTCCTCTCATATTACCATTTAGAAATAACTTTAATGCATCCATCCAATCCTCTCTAACACCTGTAAGGAGTACTAAATCAAGAAATTATAGATCCAATTGAGGATTAGTAGATCTTTTTTTGGTTGAAC
Organism: Pinus albicaulis; assembly: GCA_034641835.2. Lineage (NCBI taxonomy): Eukaryota > Viridiplantae > Streptophyta > Pinopsida > Pinales > Pinaceae > Pinus > Pinus albicaulis. Next base: position 1,297,202,522 of record CM076581.1, on the reverse strand, counting down.
TGAAACCTTTTCATGTAGTATTCAAGTGATTATCCTTCTCACTAATTATTATGAAATCTCATCCCTATGGTCTTAAGGTCTTACAATGGTTTTTGTAATTTTTAATGAAGGTGGTTTTTTGTATTCCTAAGCACTATTGTTTTCTCATTTAAGACTCACAAACTAGTGCAATGTCATTTCCTTTAGGGTAGATAGAAAGAGGCTCATATTTTGAACATCTATATTATATTCATAAGTTCTATGTATAACTTCAAATTTAAATAGAAATGTACTAGGATTATCTATGATCAAAATGAGTAAGAACAAAAGGATTAATAGTTTTCATCCTTGTTTCCTCTTATATTTCTTGAATGGAAAGTTGAAAAAATAATATGTTGATCTTATCCTTTTCTTACTAGGATGTTCAAATAATGAGATCCTTCTATAGGTTTATTCCTTGTTTGGAAATGTAGAAATTTTATTCTTACTCCATAATAAATATTTTTCTTTATCTTCTTTGAGAATCTAGTAAATTTCTCAATGATTGTATATCAACTAGTTTTTTTTTTCTTCTTTTTTTTTGCAAATTTCTCTTAATAGTCTTAAAACATCATTTTATTTTATTTAGGGATTTCAAACATGATTTGATTCAAATTTCTAGCAATCTCTACCTCACCTACACTAGAAATGCATTTATTTGTACAAAACATCCTAGTTTATCTCTATGGCTATGCATGATTCTAATTAAGAGTCTAAAGAAAAATATAATACATTGCAGAGAAGAACTATCAAGACAAATATTAATGTTTGACTTGGCAATATTTCTATGCTAAATATTCTATCTTAGAGATGATCCTAGTGTAGTTTTAAAAAATATCCCTAACAATGGTTCCAAAAGGTGATGTGATACAAAATTACAACAATTAAGTATCAAACTTCTACAAACCACTTTAATTATTATGTTACTAACTTAAAATAACTATAGCCTCAAACATATAACTCTAACCCAAAAAAACCCCTATTTTTAAGGAAAATACATGAAAAATACCACAAAATTGAAAAGTGGTGATGTTACATCACGCTTTTCTTAGGGTTAAAATTCTAACATTTTTTAGCCATAACATTGATAACCAAATTCATGATCATGGAAAACCTTAAAATACCAACAATTTTCAACCATGGTATTAACGATAAAATAGCATGAATTTGAAATACATTAAAATTATAACATATTTCAACCATGAAATTAAAACCAAATATCATGAGGACAAAAAACCTTAAAATTTCAACAATTTTCAACCATGTCATAAGCAAGTGCTTTAGGGAACACGTGCAAGAATTTTTAGATGAGCGTGCCCTAGATTAGTTATCATGACTAAAAAAACTTAAATATCAACACCCAGATTAAAGAGTCACTCTACCTAGAGCAATTTTTTTGAAGGCTAAAAATATAGCTCTTTTGAAATGTTAGCATAAGAAAACTTGACTCCTTTTCAATGGGGTACTAAAATTGCAATAATTTTTTAATTACGGCTAATAAAATTATCATTAACATGTACACAAAATCATCAAAAACACCCTTTCAAAATTGACGCAACACAAAAATTTTAAAATTTATAATTAAAAACATGAAATTTTTATTTGAAAAAATAAAATAAAATAAAATAAATGACTCTTCCAAAACAATTTTTTTAAATCAATAATCTACTATCAATTTTTTTCTTTTTTTAAGCACTTTGCATTACATCGAATGAGGATTACATAGAACAAAAAAAAATTGCTACCAGTCTACCCAAAGGGAAAACACATTAGTAACATAAGTTAATAGTCTTGAGGTTACTAAGACCTCGTCTAACTAGAGAATATTGTAAATAGAAACATAAAATTAGGCTAGTTGTGCCAGACCATGACATACATCAACATGAGAAGACAAAAAAGACTACTAGTGCTACAAGAAAAAAACCAATGAATCGTAACAATTATTAGGTAGAATCTCCAATAATATTTTTTGGCTAGTAACTATTGTCATCTAAGGAGAAGGAGATGTTGGATGATCACCTGGATAGAATGGTTAGCCTAAAATCTATATTGTCATTTTTTTCCTCCATCTCTGCCAATTAGATAGAATTATCCTACTCAGTCCTCTTGTACCTCCCTATGTCTCATGCAATATTTAAATTATGTTTAAACTTGTGCCACCTTCATGCCATGGTTGTTGAAGTGATGAGAGCACATGAATTATGCCAACTATAGTGGGAGATGCAACCCCATTTCATGTGAGTTGGCATCATATAAAGGCAGGGGAATGCATGCACTTGGGCTCCCTCATTCTAGGATAAGGTCCTTCGTAGCCAGGTCTTGATAGTGAGTTCAAATGGATTATGGAATGCGCTCACTCTAATCCAAGTCAAGGGGATGAGTTGTTATGTTGAGACAAAAATTGGCTAGCTTTTCAGTCAAATTGTTTCCTTCTTTGTGGATGTGAGAGAGGAGGCCAACTGTGATTTTTTCCAGGATTTTTAAAGTATTACCAATTCGATATTCTAACCTCTAACTCTTAGAGACTTTTGAAGGATTTGATTGAAAATTGATTTTGCGAAAGATATTGATAATGGTCTTGGAATATCCTTCAATAACGAGTTTGTGAATTTTTTTTATGGATAACAATTGAGAGACCTTGCACTAATTCCAAGATTTCAACAACATTATTAGTGTTGAGGCCTATGGAACCTACATAAACATGTAGTATATTCCCATTAGCATATTAAATAGTCCACCATAATTGGCTTGATCTAGATTTCCTTTGGAGGCCCTATTGAAGTTAAGTTTGATGAAATCCTCTAGAGGGGGGGGGGGGGCAGGGGAGGGGGGGGTGGCAAAGGAAGGGATGGAAGGAAAGAAATTAGGGACAAAGATAGTTTTCCATAAGGAATAAGGGGGATAAACCCATTTTGGTTAGAATAATTTTTTTAGGTTGATTGCATTCCTAATCTTTGGAGGAATAAGGTAGAGAATATATCTTGGAAAATAAAGTGTGTGGAGGCCCTGATATTTTATTTAAGATATCTTAGCAAATAAAGTTTGTAGAGGCCCTGATATTCTTAAATGTTTGTATGTTATGCTCCTTCCAAATCTTCCATAGGATAAATCATGGGATGAGTTTCCATCTCTATTGAAAATGTGATTAGTAAAATTGGAGTCACACCAAATTTGTAGAGTAGAGAGGAAATGATTTTGTATCTTTTTGGTCTTTCAAAATATGATTACAAGGTGGTCCCAGATAGAAGTAAATAAGTTGTAGTTATTGAGAAAATGATTGAAATTTTCTAAATTGGAGAAACATAGAAGAAAAATAGATCGGCCCTAGAAAACCATGACTTTAGAGCTTATCGCATGTCAATTTTTTGTTTCATAATAGAAGCCACATAAAAAGAGTGATTTGGGGCTAGTGAGTGAGAATCCATATTTTATGTCATTTTCCTTGATCATCCACATTTTTGTTTCTTGTGATAAGACTGCAAGATTCAAAGAGGTTAAATTTACCTGAAGGACGATAACCCCATGAAGAATATAGTTTCCCTCTTGAACCATAATGTTTTTTTTTGCTAATTCTTGTTTGATAATTGTGCTTTCATTTTGAGAGGGAGGCTTAATTGTACCATTGGGAAGTGTAGGGGGTGAGTCCCAATAATGGGCAACTAATATTTGGCCCTTGGAGATAAGGGACTCCTTTGTTGGGTGGAGTTGTTCATTATAATCTAATTTTGGCCATTGATGCCATGAGTCATCCCAAAACTGTTCATCGTTCCCATTTTTGGTTTCCCAAAAAGTATGCTCATGGAAAATATGTTTTTTGCTCCAAGAAGAATTCCAGATATGAGAACCATTGATGTTGCTTGTCATTATGATGAGATTCTATTCCTTGGTATGGGGGGCATACTTAAAGTTCCAATTTTTTCTCTATAAATCCTATGGGTATTTTATCCATCTGCACTAGTTTTGATCACTTAAGGCTCTACTGAGTATATTTAGATCACAAAGACCAAGGCCTCCTTTTTTTCGATGACAGGTTTTGTCCCATGCAGCTAGAGCCCATTTTTGGTCTCTTTTGGCACCCCCTAGAGGAAGTTCCAATTGAATATTTCTCATCTTATTTCGGATGGATTTGGGAGCTTCCATTGCTAAGAGAAGGTAGGTGGGGAGGGATTGAAGGAAATATTTGAGAAAATTTCAAATGACTAGTGAGATTGAGAAATTTGAAAGTTAAACAAGAAAGTTTGGCTTCAAATTTAAGAAGAATATTTTCCCATACCTTTTGTCTTAGAGGATTTCCAGTTAGAGGGGATCCTAGGTATTTGGACATAAGAGAACTCCTTTGAAAGCCAAGAAAACAAGATATGTGAATTTGGGAAACTAGTAGGGTATTAAAAAGGAATATTTGAGATTTTTTCATGTTAATGGAGGTTCCTGGAGCATCAGATAATTATTTAAGGATGTTTTTAAGGTAAATGGCTTATTTGATAGTAGGGATTCCCAAGAGAAGAGTATCATCCAAAAACTACTAGTGCGAAGAAAATAGTTCATGAGAACCAAGAGGAAGACATTTTAGTTGCCCAAGATATAAGGTTGAGTTAATATATTGATTCGGGTTTATGCAAGAATGAAATGAAATATAAATTTAAATAGAACAAAAGAGCTACAACGAAAAATAAGCTTCAATTTATTAATAACAAATACTGAAAATTTGATTACATGTAGAATGGAAACAAACTAGCACGAGTGATGGTAGCTTGTATCTGAGAATAGATGTAAGGGCTACATGCGTTCTGAACTTTGTTATAATGAGGCTAGATGGCATTTTTATTATTGAGAAATAATGGAAAACCCTAAACATCCAAAAACCTAACCCTAGGAGATGAAGTGCATGTTGGGCCCTTTGTTTTTTTTTAAGGAAATTTTGGAAAATATGGTTGGAAAACAATTGTGAGGAAATAATGGCCAAACTTGCTGGAAGCGACCACCAGAAATCAGGAAGTGGCAGAAAATCAAAATTTAGTAACATTGATACTTGTAGAAGCCGAGAAAAGAAGGAAGCACATGCCAGATTTTGAAAGAATCAAAGATGATAAGGAAAAAAGCACTAGAACTCGTCAAAGTGGACCCATTCAAGATAGGGATCAAGGAATCTACATGACGATTAGATTGGACCATATCAAGTGAGAGTGATCTATAAAAGGGCCAAAGAAGAATGAATTGTGGATTGTTGTTAAAGGTTGGAAGGTTGAAGAATTGAAGGCGTAAAGGCTAGAAAGCTATTGGTTTCGGGACAAAGAATTCTATCGATTTATTGCTGAGTAGCTAGGGAAATGAAATATGAGTCTCTTTTCTAAACCTTTTATGCTTCTGTGTTGTAATGTGGTCCAATATTGATAAGCTATTGCGAGCATGTGTGAGATTATGATGTAACGTTTCTAGTTAATAAAATAAGGTGTTGTGAGGAAATAAATTGTATTGTGATGGTTAAATGATGATTATGCGTCCCCTTTAAAAAAATTAATTTTCATTGCATAGATATTCTACTATTTTTAGTTATGAATGTTCTATCTACATGTTGGTTCACTTATGCTGAATACTAAATTTGTTGAAAGTGAATGTATAATTTAATGGTTCATAATTATTCATCACTATGCTAGATTCCTTATATATCTTTCTATCTCTGCACACCTTGGTGAGACACTCCTTTTATTAAGGGAGTGAAAATGTCGACGTCACACTAGACTACGATGGTCTGTTTTGTTGGAAACCTCAGGTTGAGCCATGGGTCTTCGATGTTTAAATTTTATACCAACAAATGTTTCTATTGTCGGGACTCGTGAAAATTTGAAAAGGGATCTTGATCATGGTTTTGAGGATTCTTAGTGGATACATTCAGGATTGGTGGCATGAGAATATTGATCACTTTATTTTGCAACAAGATCAACTACGACAAAAGAATTTAGATTGGGTTAAGGAAGAGGTTTTGTATGCAGAACCCCCTTGTGATCAATATAAAAAAAAAATTGTGCAAGTTTCATGAAGAATTGCAGAATTGGTTGAGGAGGCTACATGTTAAAGTCAGAGAAGGGAATTATCTTAGGATTCATAGATATTGGGCTACTATTGATTTGGCTAAGCAACACTAGTTAGACACTAAACTAATAATATTTGTTGATTTTTAGGCTCATGCAACCCTAAAAGAATACACTATTGAGTTTGCAGCTGAAAAACATCAATATTTCTATAAGGCTAAAGAAGTATTTAAATATAGGTAGCGGGGAAGATTGTTGAGGGATATTATTCTATGGATAAAAATTTTAATGGTTGAAGGAAACTTGTTATCGTTTCAAGAAAATAGGATTCAAAGGAGGGGTTTTAGATATAGGAGGGGGGGGGGGGGGGGGTGTTTGTGCAATTGCGGAAGATGAGGGGTCATTGTGATGGATTCAAAGGAGTTGTAGAAATCTAGATACTTTAGAGTGATACATAGGGAACCAATATCTAACGAGTGGAGGAAAATAAAGTTGCGAGAAATTAGGGTGAAAAGAAGAGAGTTGCAGAGGATGGGGGAAGTAGTGGCAATTCCATCCTTGCAGAAAGAAGGAATGGATAGCCTTGCGTTGCGCAGACGAGGAGAAAGTGAAGGATCTCCTTCTAGTGAAATATGAGGCACTAGTGGAAGAATTGTAGGGAGTTTGAATGGAAGAAACAGACCCTACCCAGAGTTAGGAGGAGTTCATATGCTTGAGATGGTTATACAGATAATTAGGTTGAACAATGTGCACACTCCAACAGATGATGGCATGCATATTTTAATGAGGAGATTATTCTTTGAGGATGACTCGGTCCTTGTAAATAGTGGTCTAGAAGCTAGTGGCGCAACTAATCCTCTCCCTAACCTTCCCCTGGTACTATATCAAGATCCTAGTAATTTCTTTTGTAAATTGTGTAAGAATTTAAAATTTCATCAAGTGCACTTTAGGTCCGCAACAGGAAGTGCTAGCGGAATAAAAAATTTTGGTGGTAATTTCCAGTCAAGTTCTACTAGTCATTCTCAACTGGGTTCCCAAGGATTTTTGTTAGTTTCTCTAGGGAAACCAACCATGGTAGGGAACATTGTAGGGTCACTCACCTATAGAAAGAGAAAGAGTGAGCTTTGTAAACATGATTTTCCATCTCTTTTTCAACATGAGTTTCCATCTCTTTGTCTTGGTCAACATGAGTTTTCATCTCTTTGTACTGGTGCAAGGTTCCTTAACTCGTACATGATTTCAACTTTGTGTCTCATCTCCGTAAGTGTCCTTCAAACTCTCATTGAGTACCTCATTGAGCATCATATTGCCATGATAGAGTGATATTTCCTGCAAAGGAAGTTCATTCATGACAAGATAACAACAGTCTCATAATCACCTATTTTATCTATGTTTGCTCATGTAACATACTAAATGTGATGGGGATTTTTGCAAGGACTTGAGGGAAATGTACTATAAAATATGTAATTGAGCACTGCAGGGACCAAGGGATGGCCATTTTTTCCACTAGAACCATGAAATGTGCAATAAGAGAAGGATAATGAAGTTTCTACGCAATGGGAAAGTCCAGGAGACAAGGGTTATAGGATTTATCATTGAGGATGAACAATGCTCAAGGAAGAGTTAGAAGGGATTGCATAGTGGAGCTCTGTAAGGACTAAGGGATGACCCTACTATCCACTAGAACTATGCAATGTGAAATTTAGGTAAGGGAGTACAAGGCATTGCGTAATTAAGCAAGTGAAAAAGGCAAGGGAGAGAAGGTTGTGCATTGTAATTGTGCAATGTGTTTTTTTTTTACAACAACGATTATTTTGTTTAAGAGGCGGCAAACCAGCTTCCGCAGGCTATTACAATACTGCTCTGTCTGAAATTGTTTTTCATTTTTCACAGAGTGGAGTTGTTGTCCTTGTTACAGAGAGTGAGAACGCCGAGAAGAGATCGCCTCACGGAGGTTAGTTTCGCTAAGGAAGATGCGTTGAGGCTGCAGAGAGAGACCTGAATATGCGCTAGAGCTTGAGCTACGGGGGAATTTTGTGTTTCCTTCATGAAAGCTTGTGATGTTTTATTAGATTGCCAGTAGGAGAACCCTTGAACCGGCTGGCTGTTCTTACAGGGCTCGAATAGAGGACAGACAAAGTTTTTTTTGCTGTGCCCTTTGATGCTGTCATCAAAGCCCGCCCAGATCGTGCACAGCAAATTGCAAAGAGAGACTGCAATGAGCACATGCAGAAAGCAGGGGGCTTAGATGGGAGATCTTTCTGAGTGGAAATGCATAGATGAGCCCAAAATCATTAGCAATAGACTGCTCGGATTGGAATGATCCCGAAGAGCTGGATTTTGAAGAGAAATTTGTAATACAAGAAAGCCCATAGGTAATGAGGACCGGACTTCAGAAGCATTAAGGTATGCTGCAGGTTGATTCAATCGTGTTGACTACCAGAGATCTCTGAATATAGAGAGAGCCAAGATTGGCTCCAAATCTGCCTGAGAGTTTAGTTTCCTTAGAATGTGGTAGAAGGAAATTTTATGGAATTTGGGCAGAATAAGCCGGATTTTTTTTTATTATGGAGGCTAAATGAACCTGAGAGGGATTCTTTTGAGATTTCAAGGCTTGGATGATAAGCCTGGAGTCTCCAAAGACCGAGATGGATAGGAGATTCCTCTTGATCGCCAGATTTAGCCCCTGCCACATAGCAAGAGCCTTCGCTTTGTTGTTTGATTCTATGCCCAGACCCCATTGAAACTGCAACTCTGTTGAACCTCCAGGACTCAGAAGAACCCCACCACCGCCCGCTACTCCAGGGTTACCTTTAGAGGCCTCGTCGAAGAAAAGATAGTAATCATCCAAAGTTGACCTCCACTTAATAAACTCATGTTCATCCAAACGAATTTCCCAATTAGCAGAGGCTATTGGAGGAGGAATGGGGATTTCCTTATAATTCGGAACAAGCTCTTTAAGCCAGTGCTCCTCCTCGCTATCCAGGATCATTTCATTCCTTATGGCAGGATTGGCATCCAAAGACTCACCCAAAAGAGCTTTGATTTTAGAGATAACTCTGGCAGGAGTACAACTTTCTTCCCTGAAAATTCTATTGTTCCTCTCCAACCACAGTTTCCAGCATGTGAATTTGGGGATCCACATCCAGCCAGTCTTGAGAAGGCTTTTTTTGGTGAGGCAAAAAGGAGAAAATTTGGCCCAGTTTCGAAGCAGATTTGGAATATTTCCGAGGAGTTCTAATTTGTCAGCTCCTAACATCAGGACACCCCTCCAAACTTCTTGAGCAAAGGGGCACAATAACAACAGATGATTAGTTGTTTCTTCAGCTGACACACAAAGGGGGCACCTGGAGGGCCCTTCCATTCCACGTCTTCATAGATTATCTTTGGTGAGAATACTTTTATGCACTAAAGTCCAGTAGAAGAAGTCAACTTTGGGAAGTGAAGGGAAGGCCCAAATAAATTTCCATTGAGTTGGATCTGGAGGGACATTTGGGACAGCCATCATACTTTTGTAACCTTCTGATGCTGAGTATGATCCTGAGAGGGAGCCCCACCCTCGTTTGTCCTTAGTTGTTGCCTTTGAAGGAGATTTTCCTTGGAGCAAATCCAAAAGTAACGAAGCTTCTCTTTGCAGCCATTGAGGAACCTCCCCCAGATTCCAACTGTCCCAAAGACTGCCTGCATCATCCGTCTAGTTTCAAATGTCCCACAGGGTTTTCAAATTTCAAGTCTGAATCCAAGCTTTGATATTTGCAAGACCATCCACTTGGTTCAAAGGTTGATCCCCAAGGATCGAATCATCCCAAATTCTGATATTTTTCCCATTACCTGGGATCTAGAAAAGATTGTGGTTGAAGTGCTCCATAGCAGAAAGACAGAGTTTGAAAATCGGAGATGCTTTGGGAGATCTTGGAGGCTGATCCAAGCATATCAAACATTGCCCATGGAAATATTTCTTCCACAGGACTCTCTTACTCCAACTAGATTTCCTAGAGACAATGTTACACAGGATCTTGGATCCCAGAGCAAGGTTTTGGACAGCCAAATTTCGCATTTGAAGACCTCCTTCCAAGAATGGCCTCTTAAGAGTGTCCCAGTTTACTAAATGAAGCCTTCTTTCATTGTTTTTCCCCCCTTCCCACAGAAATATTCTCAGTAGACTATCCATTTTACTGATAAAGGTTTTGGGGGCAAGAAGGATGGAGTGCTGATATAATGGCATACTTATGAGAACATATTTCATAAGGATTACCTTCCCAGCATTATTCAGCCAAGAGGCTCCCCAAGCTTGAATTATGAGCTTTAGCTTGTCTAGCAGGGCATCCAGTGGGCGACTTTAGGCGTGGATTTGAAGATTGGGACCCCTAGATAATTAAATGACTCCCAGATCCGAATTCCCTCCATTTCTAAGAGCCTTTCTATATCAGTCAGTTCCTTGATCGAGCAATTCCAGCCATAGATTGTGCTTTTTAGATAGTTTATCTTGCTGCCCTAGACCTCCCTATAAATGTCCAGCTCCTTCTTGAAGGATCTTGCAGAAATTATGCTTTCTCCTCCAAGCAGTAAAGTATCATCAGTGAACTGGGCATGATTTATGTCTTTAACATTGTGAGCCATTCTAAGGCCTGGCAGAGTTTGGATCTGTTGACTGTAGTCAAGTTGGAATCTGAGCACTGAGGCTTGAACAGCGTAGAGGAGCGGGGAAAATGGGAAACCTTGTCTTAGACCCCTTGAGGCTTGGAAGAAATTTGTTGATCTACCATTAACCAACGACGCAATCCAAGGGGAGGCAATGCAGGCTTTCACCCAATTTATGAATACTGTTGAGAAGCCAAAATTCTTCATCACAGTAAACAGGAAATCATGTCTCACCCTATCAAAGGCATTTGCCAAATCGAGCTTTACACCATTCCTTTCTCATTTCGTTGGCAGCTTGAGTGAACTGCTTCTTGCACCAGCACAATATTGTCCAAAATATTTCTCCCTTTGATGAATCCTCCTTGATTTTCTAGGATGATGACCGGAAAAATTTTCTTAAGGTGGATGGCTATTATTTTAGTAACCAGTTTATAACTAGTATTACACAAGGAGATGGGACGGAATCTGCTAAAATCGGAGGCACCTTTCTCTTTCGGGATCAAGGAAAGAAAGGCCGAGTTGATGCTGCCTCCAATATTGGTGCATGACTGGGATTTCTTGACCATTCTCAGTAGATATTTTTTTATTGTTGACCAGCAAGTCAGAAAAAACCTAACTGTGAACCCATCAGGGCCAAGATCTTTATCCGGCTCCATGCAATCCAAAGCCTTCTTGAGCTCATCCATACTGATCGGAGCAGTCAACATAGAATTATCTGAGTCTTGAACACAATGAGGAATTAGTTCAATCGGATAGGCATGAGGATCGATAGGAGGGTCATCAGGCGTCGAATAAAGGTCTTTGAAGAAAGAGTAGGTTGCTCTCTTTATGCCTTCAAAGTCTTTAACCATAGCGTTTTGGTAATGGATTTCCGAAACTGATTTAAAGTGTTTGCGAGCTTCGGCTTGCTTATGGAAGAAGCTGGTATTTTTATCTTCGGACTGTAACCAAAGATTTCTGGACTTCTATCTCCAGAACTCTTCTTCTTCCCTACTTGCTCTATGGAGATCTTTTTGTAGTTCAACTTCTTTTTGGAGTAGACTTTGAGATACAGCAGAATTCTCCATTGCTAATTGATGGGCAGCAAGGCTGTCAAGGGTTTCTTTTCTTTTGGCAATGGGTGTTTTCAATCTTTTAGCCCACTCCTTGAGCCCTCTTTTAAGACCCCTCAATTTTTCTTCCCACACAAAGAATGGGGAACCATGGACAGGCTGATTCCAGGCCTCAGAAACCACCTCTTGGAAACCATCTTGCTGAATCCACAGAGGACTGAAATGAAAGGGGATGGGGCCAAGGTTACCATCCAGGGAGAGCTCGAGGAGAATGGGCTTATGATCAGAAGTGTAGTTCGGCAGGATTTTAGAGGTGGCCATTAGACCACAAGTCAAGAAAGAGGTTTGGATGAGGAATCTGTCCAAACGGGCAGCTATATGGCTGGGGCCTAATATTTTGTTTGACCAAGTGTATTTCCTAGAAGAGGGCTTGATATCCTCCAGATCCCAGCCCAGCATAATGTCTTCAACCCATTCCCTAGCTGGGTCCCTGACTAGGGAGCCACCCTTTTTCTCATCTGCAGCTAGCATGACATTCAGATCACCTGCAATAATGATTTTTTCTGGATTGTGCAATAAAAGATAGGATTGGAGCGAGTCCCAACAAATTTTTTTCTTAGATGGTAAGATCAGAGCATATAGGTTGAACATACTTACTTGTTGACCAGAATCTTTGTGGAGGAGCTGAGTGAAAAGCCAGTGGGGGCAACTTTCTTCGTGAATCAGATCATATATGGAGATGCTCCAGAAGGAGGCAATCCCTCCAGAGGCGCCTCTAGCACTGACAGCTCTTCCTTGACCTTTATGCCAGAAAGCTTTGCTAGTTTGGAGGAGAAGAAGATCCTCCAGCTTTGTCTCCTGGATGAGAAGGATTTCAGGCGAATACATCCTCACAATGTCTTTTAGGGCTTCTTCTTTCAGCCTGTTGCCTAACCCTCTGCAGTTCCAAGAGACGTATTTCATTATTTACTATCTTGGGAGGTTGTGGTTCCTTTTGGAGCCTTGATATGCTTGCGCCCAGATCTGATATTCATCATTCCTTTGAGAGTTTTTTGGGAACCTTGGAGTACATCCAGATAAGTTTTTTCCTCTCTCTATTTCTTCTTGGATTTTCGACCCCTGGCCGACTTGATAGGAGTGACTTGCGAACTATCTGATTCAGAGTCTCTCTCTTCTGTTTCTCCCCCAGAATCGGTGGCAAGACTGATGTGCTCCTCGTTTCCTTCGTTTCCCCCTTGATCAGCATCTGCTGGAGGAACAATTGATTCTACTCTAGTTTCTTTCACTTTCTTCGACAGGTCTTCTGATTCTTCTTGGATCTCAATGGATTCCGCCTTTTCACCTAAGGAGGAGCCATCTTTTGGAGCTGCTTTGGACTTTGGTTTAGATTGAGGCTTCCCCATTGACCCAGAGTTTTTCTACTCAGTTGGCTTTGGGACAGCCTTGCCCTTTTTTATCTCTTTCCATCCTTCTTCTTCAACCTTGTCCCCTGTTGGGGCTTTTGGGCAGTTTCGTTGGAAGTGTCCATGCTCATGACAGTTCTACATTTGAAAGGCAATTGCTCGTAGTCCAGCTTCTAATAATGATGCCATTCTCCTACTGTGATTTTTACTGCTTCAGGCAGACCAGCTTCCAGGTCGACTTCCACACAGATTCTAGCGCAGGTGTATTGACCCTTGTTATCGGCTTTGTCAATGAATCGGCCCAGCCCATTTCCAATCTTCTGCAGGGAGTGAAAGCTCCAGCAGTGAATCGGGAGGTTGGGAAGCCAGACCCAGACTGGGATCTCCTTAGGGACATCGACAGATGGATCGAAGTCAGGGGTCCATTTATTAAGATACAGGCCCTAATTTCCCATGAAATATGGACCATTTTTGAACACCAGATCTCGATCTTATTTGGAGGTAAATTCGAAGATGAAATAGCCTCTTCCGACAGCATAATAGATCACGGTGTTTTCCAGCTGAGGCCTCCAGTTGCGTTGAATCCAGTCATCAGTAGTTTTTGTAGATGGCCAGCGACCCATAAATTTCCCAACCAACCCTCTGTCAGCCAAGGCTAGAGCGATTTTTATCGGTTGTTCCTCTGGCAGGGCAATCTCTGGAATTTCTTCAAGTTTTTTTATGAATTTCGGGACGCCAGGGTTCAAGCGTTTCTTCCCTTTCTATGATAGAAGACTTTGGAAAGCGTCCTCAGATGATGTCAAAGGGGTGGGAGAGGGCTCCCCACCCACAGGCGCGCCCATGGCGGCGGCAAACGCTTCTCTGCGGCTGCAGACCTATTCAAACTCCTGCAGTGTTGTGTTGTGCGCGCGCTCTCTCCTTGTGCAATGTGTTGCAATTGAAGATAAGGGGGAATTGTGTAGTTGAGCATTGAAAGAGTCCTTATATGACCCCTTTTTCCACTACAAATACATTATGCACAATACAGGGCATGAAGGATGATGGACTATGTAGTAGGAAAGGCTAATCAACAAAATTGAGGGTCTGTACTCTGAGGTTGCTCAATGAGAAATTGGAGGAGGTTGTGTTCAAGATGGGTAAAGTAAATTTTATGAGAAGTAAGGATTTCATCATTGAGGCTCAGGAATCTGTAGTGCAGTCATCACTTTGACTAGAATATTGTGTGTGCTTGTGAGCTACGCAAGATGTGAGGAGCCAAGGATAAACTCCAAAATTGACTAGTGTGAGATCAATGAGGCAAGAGAGTAAGAGAATATAATAGGTCTCGAACATGATCACACACACATATGTACCCAAACACATGAAAAGTAGACACACAATACCCAAAACCAACAACTGTACAATGAAACGAAACTTATCTCCAAGTGCAACGCTTAAGATGTACCTTTATGAGACAAGTGTGGCAACAAAACCAAAAGGTGCACTATGCCATGAGAATGTGTCCAACACATGTTTTAATGATAAATAACATAAACCAATGCAAGAGAATGTGCTATATTTGTCTCTAGGAGGCATAACATGATGCTATTATGATGTGTGAAATCAAGTGAAAGAAACACATGCAAGAGAGAAATTGACACTTGCAAACACAAAGAACACACAAACAAAACATACATGAATTAAAGTAGAAAAAGTGGCACTTTTAAAATATAGAGAAAGACAAAAATATGCATGTAAGAGAAACATAAAGCAAAAGTGAAAATTGAGAAACTCACCCAAGTGTTGGAGCATTTGTAACCATAGTGAGATAATGATCCTTGTACTACAACAATGTACAAAGCACAAAAGTGAAATAAGAATATAAATATGATCTCTGGATTGGACTCTTTATACAAGGGGTGAAGACATGTAATTAGGGTTGATATTGATGAATGCACTTAGTGCATGTAAGGAAACTAGGAGCCAAGAGTGAATTGACTAACTTGAATAATTACAATCTCACTGTCGACAAAGATTTTGCAATCAATATCTATAGAGGATGCCCTCACACTGTCACTATCCATAAGGATTACAAAGTCACTGTCTCTAGGGATTTTTTAGTTACTACCATCAGACACTGTGTAGTCACTGTGATTAGGCATTTCATAGTTACTATGATTAGGTATTACATAAAGTGTAATTTCTTGCAAGATACACATTCGAGACTGCTTGGCTTGCTCAGAAGATACTAAAGTTTTTGAAAGTGAATGTATAATATAATGCTTCATAATTATTCACCACTATACTAGATTCCTTATATATTTCTTTGTCTCTGCACGCCTTGGTGAGACAATTCTTTTATTAAGGGAGTGAAAATGTTGGCGTCACGCTAGACTACGATAGTCTGTTTTGTTGGAAACCTAAGGTTGAACCATGGGTCTTCAATGTTTAAATTTTATGCCAACAAATTTTTCTGTTGTCGGGACCCATGAAAATTTCAGAAGGGGTCTAGATCATGGTGTCAAGGATTCTTAGTGGATACATTCAAGATTGGTGGCATGGGAATATTGATCACTTTATTCTGCAACAAGCTCAACTATGGTAGAAGAACTTAGATTGGTTTAAGGAAGAGGTTTTGTATGTAGAACCCGCTTGTGATCAATACAAAAAAAAATTGTGCAAGTTTCTTGAAGAATTTCAGAATTGGTTGAGGAGAATACACATTAAAGTTAGAGAAAGGAATCATATTAGGATTCACAGAAATTGGGCTACTGTTGAGTTGGCTGAGCTGCACTAGTTAGACATTGAAATAATAATATTTTTTGATTTTTGGGCTCATGCAACCATAAAAGAATACACTATTGAGTTCGCAACTGAAAAACATCAATATTTTTCTAAGGCTAAAGTAGTATTTAAATACAGGTTGCAAGGAATATTGTTGAGGGATATTATTCTATGGATCAAAATTTTAATGGTTGAAGGAAACCTGTTACCGTTTCAAGAAAATAGGATGGCCGCTTAAAACCCTTAATATTGGGGGTTAGATCTAGGGGGAGGGATTTTGTGCAATTGTGGAAGATGAGGGGTCGTTGTGATGGATTCAAAGGAGTTGTAGAAAGCTAGATGCTTTAGAGTGATACATAGGGCACCAATATATGACGAGTGGAGGAAAATAAAGTTGTGATAAATTAGGGTGAAAAGAAGAGAGTTGTAGAGGATGGGGGAAGTAGTGACGATTCCATCCTTGTGGAGAGAAGGAATGGATAGGCTAGAGTTGCGCATAAAAGGAGAAAGTGAAGGATCTCATTCTAGTGAAATATGAGGCACCAGTGGAAGAATTGTAGGGAGTTTGAATGGAAGAAATGGACCCTACCCAGAGTTATGAGGAGTTCATACGCTTGAGCCGGTTATATAGAAAATTAGGATTAACAATGAGCACACTCTAGCAGATGATGGCATGCATTTTTTAACGGGGAGATTATTCTTTGAGGATGACTCGGTCCCTGTAAATAGTACTCCAGAAGCTAGTTGCACAACTAATCCTCTCCCTAATCTTCCCCTGGTACTATATTAAGATCTTGGCAATTTATTTTGTAAATTGTGTAAGAATTTAAAATTTCAGCAAGTGCACTTTAGGTACACAACAAGAAGTTCTAGTGGAATACACAATTTTAGTGGTAATTTCCAGTCAAGTTCTTGTAGTCATTCTCAACTAGGTTCCCAAGGATTTTTGTTAGTTTCGCTAGGGAAACCAACCATGGTCGGGAACATTGTAGGGTCACTTACCTATGGAAAGAGTGTTGGGTATGTGTTATATTCTTTCCACAACTAGTCACGCGCGGGGGGTTCACAGTGTGGGTGAAAGTCTTTCTTGTACGTTGCGCCCGACGTAGCAAGGGGGTCACAGGGGGGGCAGTAGCCCCCCCTGTTCAGGGTCTGGGGCAGCACCCTGGGAAAAAAAAAATTGGACCTTATTTTCGGTGGGCGGACTTGCCCATGGTTTTGTGCATGGGTTTGCACATGGTAATGGGGCATGATGGTTTTCAGCCCCTGGTATTTTTTAGATCCGGTCAAGGGAACTACGGTTGTGTTCTAATCCAAGGTTAATGGATTGGTTTTTATGTATGATTTGGCATGTATATATATGTGTTATAACACTAAAAGTAATATAATGAAAAATCAAGTTGGTTGTCCCGATTTGGGATCTAGGGAAAAATATATGTGTTTGTCTATTTTATGTTTTATGCTCTCGCTATTGTTTATTTTCTGTTTTTAAGATTCGTTTGTAAACAATTTATGTACAAGGTTAAAACCTACAAAGAGAAAGAGTGAGCCTTGTCAACATAATTTTCCTTCTCTCTGTCAACATGATTTTCCATTTCTGTGTCAACATGAGTTTCCATCTCTTTGTCTTAGTCAACATGATTTTTCATCTCTTTGTGGTGGTCCAAGGTTCCTTAACTCCTACATGATTTCAACTTTGTGTCTCATCTCCATAAGTGTCCTTCAAACTCTTCTTGAGTACATCATTGAGCATCATATTTTCATGATAGAGTGATATTTCCTATAAATGAATTTCATTCATGACAAGATAACAATAGTCCCATAATCACCTATTCTATCTATGTTTTCTCATGTAACATACTAAATGTGATGGGGATTTGCGCAAGGAATTGAGGGAAAGGTACTATAAAATATGTATTTGAGCACTGCAGGGACCAAGGGATGGCCATTTTTTCCCCTAGAACCATGCAATGTGCAATAAGAGAAGGATAATAAAGTTTCTATGCAATGGGCAAGTCCAGGAGACAAGGGTGATAGGATTACTCATTGAGGATTAACAATGCTCAAGGAAGAGGAAGAAGGGATTGCATAGTGGAGCTCTGTAAGGACTAAGGCATGACCCTACTATCCACTAGAACTGTGTAATGTGAAATTGAGGGAAGGCGGTACAAGGCATTGCGCAATTAAGCAAGTGAAAGAGACAAGGGAGAGAAGGTTGTACACTGTAACTATGCAATGCATTTTAATTGAAGATAAGGGGAAATTGTATAGTTGAGCATTGGAAGAGTCCTTATATGACCCCTTTGTCCACTACAAATACATTATGCACAATACAGGGTAGGAAGGATGATGAACTGCGTAGTGGGAAAGGCTAATCAACAAAATTGAGGGTCTGTACTCTGAGGTTTCTCAATGAGAAATTGGAGGAGGTTGTATTCAAGATGGGCAAAGTTAATTTTATGAGAAGTAAGGATTTCATCATTGAGGCTCAAGATTCTGCAGTGAACTCATCACTTTGACTAGAATATTGTGTGTACTTGTGAGCTATGCAATATGTGAGGAGCCAAGGATAAAATCCAATATTGACTAGTGTGAGATCAATGAGGCAAGAGAGTAAGAGAATAGAATAGGTCTCGAACATGATCACATACACATATGCACCCAAACACATAACAAGAACACTCACAATACCCAAAACCAACAAGTGTACAATGAAACAAAACTTATCTCCAAGTGTAACACTTAAGATGTACCTTTATGAGACAAGTGTGGCAAAAAAACCAAAAGGTGTGCTATGCCATAAGAATGTGTCCAACACATGTTTTAATGATAAATAACATAAACTAGTTCAAAAGAGTGTGCTAGAGTTGTCTCTAGGAGGTGTAACATGATGCTACTAAGATGTGTGAAATAAAGTGAAAGAAATACATGCAAGAAAGAAAATGACACTTTGTTTGTTTTAGGGGTCCTGACCCAGGTTTGGCTTGAGGTTTTGCCAACAAACTCCTGTATTATTGGCCCTTATTGGCTTGAAGTAGTATGGGAGTGTGATGGAACCAGGTTTCCACACCCTGAGAGAGAGAGGGGAGGTAATTGAAGGGGGTCCTTCCGATCGATCAAACTAGTGCTTTATATTGGAATCCTTTAATAGTGTGCCAACCGAATACTTATAGCAGAGCGTGTAAATCATGCACTCGTGGATCAATACTTAAATGTAACCAGATGTTATGCAATTATCATATATACTATCGCATGCACATGCACATTACTAATTATCAATATGCAATGAACATATATAAATAACACAGTGTGCAGTCAGTAATCACAACGCAGAAGCTTCAGCATCCGGAAAAAGGGTCTTCTTATTTATTACCATTCAGATCCAACATACAGACTCTATCTACTAACCTACACACACAGCCAGTGGGGTCCACACATAGCAGGATTCAGGGTCTCCGCGCACACAGCCAGCAGGAGCCCTTACCTAGTCAATCTACCAAAAATTCACAATTTCGTATCTAGCCTCTTTTCTTCTTACTTTTCTTAACGCTAGACTTGATATATTCACCTATTTATATCATGCTAGACTGTGCTATCCTATGGTCTTCAAACCATGGTTTTCAGACCCTTGGTCTTACCCTTTTGACCCATTACAATTCATTGCGGCTTTTGACCCACCCCAAACCCCCTGCGCTAGACTAAGTATGACAAAATATTACAAAACTGGACAAAATTGAGGCTAGTAAACCTTGTTACAACAATCCCCCAACACAATATTATGACTCGTCCTGAGTCATAGTGTCGGCGAGGTCTTCATCCTATCCTTGAGCTACTCCATCATGGCAATAAGTGGGGGCAAAACATGAAGGCTCTGCGCAGCGGCAGTCTGCGCAATGTCCACCAGTTTTTGTAAGGTTGGTCCTTCCGTAGTAGCGGTGACACTGTCAGTAGTCTAGTTCAATTATCTCACTGCCTCGTCGAAGTCTTGTGATAGCTTGAGGGTGTCATCCGACCAAGGTGTTAGATGGTCACTGAGTACCTATTTCTTGTGCCACAGCCCCATAATTTCAGTGCGAAGTGCATGGCTGGTCCAAAGACGGGCTAAGCACTGGGTGGGAACAAGAGTGGGCATCGTAGCTTCCAGCTGCTCAAAATCTTGCTCTTTCTGAGTCAACTCCTGATCGATCTTGTGGAGGAGAGGGTCATGCTGCATCTAGGACCATAATTCCATAGCCTTCTCAAGAAGAGTGATGCCCTGAATAATCTGCGTTGTGATAGTTGCCATGGCTTTTGTAACCAATGCAGCTTGTTGGGCACGTACTTCCTGAGGGGTCTCAGGCTGGAGCTTGGCCCGTAAAGATACGAGCTGGAGTTCGAACTTAGCCCTAAAAACCTGTGCCTTAATTCAGGACGCCTTCAGGGCAACGACCAATCCTTCAACCTTTTCTTGTGGTTTGGAAGAGGTAGGAATGACTTCTGGCATGTCCTCATAGAGCCTGTTGATCATTTGTTCTAAGGCAGCTTGCTGTGTGATGCTGGCGACGTGCACGGCTTGGAATAGGGCAGCTTCGGAAGCTTGAGTTATAATGGTTTGCTCAACCTTGCTGAGGTGCTACTGGGTGCGGAGTTTTCGATGCTAGATTTCACTGGTGATAGCGTTCAATAATTCCTGCAACTGCACACCGTGCAGCTGACCAACCTCGAGGTTGATGGAGGAGCACGCCCAGACTTAGGTGCACAATTCAACGAGTTCTAGGATAAAGGTAGCACCAGGGAGAGGGTAGATTCGACTATCTGCAACGGTTTCCAGGGCTGTAACGGGGGCCAGCAGGTGCATAGGAGTCTGCCTCGCTTGATCCATGCTCACTTGAAGGTGTTGAGATTCAACAATATGATGAGCTTAGTGAAAATTAATCACCTTCACTAAGTGGGGCTCGCAAGCTATTTTTAGGTGTATGTCTATTTTTAGACATGGTGAGCATATTTTATAAGTTGCAGGATGATATTTGTAGATGGTTGGTCAAATGTGAAAAATAGATGAGATTCTATTTTTAGAAGATTAGGCGAAGTCTATTTTTAGATCGTCGATCTAAAAATAGACGCATGTCGATTATTATTAGCCCTTAATAATAATCCAACAAGAAATATCAAATTATTCTCTTGGAGCACTTTATTTCATTGAACATATTTGGAAAATCAGTGGGCTGAAGGAATTACACAATTCCTAGGGTGGTTGGTGACTCATGCATGGAGGACTCAATTAGAACTGAAGTGGCAGAGTTGTGACAGAGTTGGAAGAGTAGTTATGGGAGTTGTTATTCAGTTTAACTCATTTAAGTGAGTTAAACTCAGTTGTGCTATTTGTAACTGAACATACACTAGTGATAGATGAGTGAATTAATTATTTAATTAATTTACAAATACTTTCTTACTTGCAACTGAAGAAATACAACAGTTAACTTCTTGCATGTCAGTTCCAGTGGAGACACAGTGGAGAGATAGGTGAAAGGGTGAGATGGACTGTCTGTTGTGACTATAGTGATGCATTCAATGCATCTGACACACATTGGATATGCCAATGAGGATTTCACAGTCAAGGCAAGGCCAATTCGAATTCATTCAGGGTTCTTCTTCAGCAGGGATTGCGCAGTGGAGGCAAGTTGTCAGGAGGCAAGAATTTGGTGCATGAAGATGAAAATTTTTGCATGACATTGTGTAATGATTGTTGATTGTACTAAGAGCTTTATGTACTAAGATTTGTATGAGATTATTACATGATCCATTGATATACATAATATATGATAGTTGGGGTTTTTAGCTTTAAGCTTTCCTGTTAAAAAATTGTGTTTATGTGTGATTAATTTTGCTTCATATGTGTTTTGAAATTGGCGATTTAATTTCCGCAAATAATTATGTGGAAGGATTTTGTATTTAACATATGGATTATGTATCACTGGATATTCCAAACTGGAATCGGTGCTAAGTTTTATGCTGGTGGACAATTCGAATTTGCTGCAGAAATTTATTGGTGCGACAATTGAGTATTCACTGATATGTCCTCCAATGGGTTGTGGTTGGAGTATGCCCTTGAGCGTAGCTTGAACTACATAGCCTGGAAGGACAAGATGAAGGTGGTTCTTGATGATAATGGACTAAAGGATTTCATCGATAGCGATGCTCCTAAGCCTACTTCTAGCGATGTTGCATTACTTGACGCATGGAAAAAGAAGGTAGCGAAGACAAGAAGAATTATGTTGGAAGGTGTGAAAGACAATATTGTGTCAAGCCTTCACGGGAAAGCCACTCCATTTGCAATGTGGAAGGATTTTATAGATATTTTCCAAAGCAACAGTGACCATAGGAAGTTGGTGCTGAAAGATAAGCTCAGAAAAATCAAAATGGAGAAGGGCGACAGTATTCCAAAATATCTCACGAAGTTTGTCCAATGTAGGGATGAGTTGTGGAGTGTGGGAATTACAGTTGCGGATGATGACTTGGTGAGCTTGGCTCTGCTTGGGATTTCCAAGAGTTGGCATAGTTACGAAGACTCTGTCAATGGATGAGAGAAACTTCCGGATTGGGAGCGACTTTGGTCAGATCTTGTGCAGGAGGAGATAAGTCGGAATACTAGGGATGGTTCTTCATCGAAGAATGATGATGAAGAGAATTGTGCTTTGGCTGTAAATCAATGAAAGAGAAGTGGAAGAAATTCCATCCAAAATCCAAGGCTAAAGCCAAGAAGCTATATTTTTCCAAGGTGAAGTGTTTTCACTGTCACGAACATGGGCATCTCGCCACTAATTGCCCACAGAAAAAGAAGAACAAGAAGGCTGTTGGAGCTGTAGCGGGTGAGGAATTAGCCTCACAATTTGAACTTGATTTCTCTTTGATCGCATGCTTGGTTTCAAGCACAATGGGATCGGTGTGGTATCTTGATAGTGTTGCTTCCTTCCATATGATGGGAGACAAGGAGTTGTTTAGTGACTTGGAGGAGAAAGATCTCTAAATGCATATAGAGATGGGCGACGATGGTAGATACAGTGCGACCGGAATTGGAACCATTACCTTTGAGAGCGAGTCAGGTAAACCATTTCCATTGAAAGATGTTATGCATGTTCCAAGTCTGAAGAAGAACTTGGTCTCAGTCGCTATGTTGGAGGACAGAGGTTATGATGTTGTTTTTAGCAAGGGAAAATCTTTCATGTGACATAAAAAAATGGGTCAAACCAAGAGGATAGGGATTCAAGTTAAGAATATCTACAAGCTAGAGGTAGATGGTTTCACTGCAATGATGGGCAAAGGAGAAGAAGTGGTGAGCCGGGATGAGGGTGAATTATGGCACAGGAGATTGGGCCATCTTCACCATGGGGCCTTGAATATTTTGCAGCAGATTTCTACTGGACTTCCCAAGGGTACTCTAGTGTAGTCAGATCAGTGCAATGGATGTATTATGGGTAAGTTTGTGAAGACCACCTTTCATGAGAAGGAGAACCATGCTTCAGTGATCCTAGAGAGAATTCAAACAGATGTGTGTGGACCTTTCTCAGATGCTTCAACAACAAAACACAGGTATTATGTTATATTTGTTGATGACTATTCTCGTAGATGTGTGAACTTCTTCATGCAGAAGAAGAGCGAAACATTCTCAAAGTTCTATGAGTTTAAAGCATTGGTGGTGAAGGAGTCAAGGAAGCAAGTGAAGGCTCTACGGAGCGATAATGGTGGTGAATATATCTCAAACGATATACTTCTGTAGCAAAGAAGGAATTCGAAGAGAACTCATAGCGCCTCATAACCCACAGTAGAATAGGGTCGCGGAGAGGAAGAACAGAACGATCGTGGGTACGAGCTATGCTGCATGACCAAGGCCTACCAATGCACTTGTGGGTGGAAACATGCAACACTGTGATTTATTTGCAAAACCGTTGTCCTCATAGAGTACTTGGCATGAGTACACCTGAAGAAGCTTTTACTAGTAAGAAGCCTGATATTTCTCATTTGAATATTTTTGGCTCATCTTTTTACATTCATGTGACAAAGGACGCCAGGAAGAAGCTGGAGCCGATTGCAGAGGTTGGTATATTTGTGGGGTACATAGAAACACACCATAATTATCGTGTGTATTTTCCAAATAGTAGGATGATTGTGGTGCAACGAGATATAAAATTCAATGAGGTGAAAGCCATGAAGTTTTTTCTTGAGAGGGAGCTACACTTGCATGTAGAGGAGGAACTTCTTGTTCCCAAAGATGAGCCTCTAGATGTGGATCAGCCATAGGAGGAGATTCATGGAGTGGAGGAGTCCACTCATATGGAACCAAACATTAGAACAGGTAGAAAGCGTACCATAGAAGCTGAGAGACTGAAGCTTGATGTGGCACAGAATGTAGGAGTCCCTACATCACAGCGCAGATAGAGACAGTCACCTGACCAATTCACTGGATACATGGCTCTCATGAGAAAGTATATCGTGACAGAGCCATCTTCGTTTTAAGAAGCAGTGTAGGAGCCCACATGGGTAGATGCCATGGTGGAGGAGTATGACTCCATTGTCAGAAACAATTCCTGGGACATTGTTCCAAGGCTAGTTAGTAAATCAGTGGTAGGTTTGAGATGGATCTACAAGGTAAATCAAGCTCTTGATGGGAGCATCAAGCAGTATAAGGAAATATTTGTTTCCCAGGGCTTCTCACAGATCGAGGGGATTGATGATGAATAAACCTTTGCACCTGTCGCACGATATTATTCCATAAGGACCATCCTTGCTCTCTTAGTGAAGATGGTTTGGCACATTCATCAGATGGATGTGAAGACTGCGTTTCTTAATGGGATCATTGAGGAAGAAGTGTACATTGAGCAGCCTGAAGGATTTGAGATCTTCAGCAACGAATCGTATGTGTGTATACTCAAAAGAGCGTTTTATGGGCTGAAGCAAGCACCTTGTGCTTGGTACACACAGAACGACAACTATTTCACTGGACTTGGCTTCACCAAGAGTCAGGCGGATGCAAACTTGTACCAAATTGTGGTGGAGGGTAAGCTTTTAACCATTGTTATTTATGTTGATGATTTAATACTAACAGATGATGAGCAGTTGATACACTCATGCAAGGTAGATCTTGCAAAGGAGTTTGAGATGAAGGATTTGGGCCTCCTTCATTATTTCCTTGGATTGGAAATATGGCAGCGAGAAGGTGAACTATTTGTGTCTCAAGGAAAGTATGCTCGGGAGATACTTGGTAAGTTTCACATGGAGGACTTCAAGCCCATGGATACTCCTCTTCTAGGAAATTGGAGGAAAGAGGATGATACAATGGTAGAGGTAGTGGATGCCACTGTTTATCGGCAATTGGTGGGTTCACTCATGTATTTAATTAATACAAGACCAGACATATGCTATGTAGTGAAGTAGCTTAGTCAAGAGATGGTTAAGCCTACCAAGCTATTTTGGAAGGTAGGCAAGCATGTCCTGAGGTATCTCAGGGGCACATCTGAGTATGGCTTATGGTACAGACAGACAGATGAGGTGAATTTGCATGGCTTTACGGATGCAGATTGGGCAGGTAGCCCAACAGACAAAAAGAGCACATCAGGAGGGGTTTTTAGTATTGGATCTACAACATTTTATTGGTACAACAGGAAACAAAGATCTGTGGCACTCATTTCAGCAGAAGCAGAATACATGGCAGCAAGTCAAGCTGCATGTGAGGTTATCTGGATGAGGAAGATCCTAGTCATTTTATTCGGTTCTCATTTAGATCCTACAGTGATACATTGTGATAATTAGAGTTGCATTAAACTCTCAATTAATCCTGTGTTTCATGATATATCTAAGCATATAGATATCCAGTATCATCATATCAGAGATTGTGTGTAGCGAAAGATCATGTTGCTTCGGTACATTCCTACGGAAGATCAGGATGTAGATATTTTGACGAAGGCGCTCAGCAGGAGCAAATTTGAATACCATAGAGGTAGGATTGGGGTGAAGGATAATCCCTATCTTGTTGAGAGGGAGTGTTGAGATTCAACAAGATGATGAGCTTAGTGAAAATTAAGCACCTTCACTAAGTGGGGCCCGCATGATGTTTTTAGGTGTATGTGTATTTTTAGACATGGTGAGCATATTCTATAAGTTGGAAGATGATATTTGTAGATGGTTGGTCAAATGTCAAAAATATATGAGATTCTATTTTTAGAAGTTTGGGCAAAGTCTATTTTTAGATCATCAATCTAAAAATAGATGCATGTCAATTATTATTAGCCCTTAATAATAATCTTACAATAAATATCAACTTATTCTCTTAGAGCACTTTATTTCAGTGAATAGATTTGGAAAATCAGTGGGCTAAAGTAATTACGCAATTCCTAGGGTGGTTGGGACTCATGCATGGAGGACTCAGTTAAAACTGAAGTGGCAAAGTTGTGACAGAGTTGGAAGAGTAGTTATGGGAGTTGTTATTCAATTTAACTCAGTTAAGTGAGTTAAACTCAGTTGTGCTACTTGTAACTAAACATACACTAGTGATAGATGAGTGATTTAATTATTTAATTAATTCACAAATAGTGTCTTAATTGCAACTAAAGAAATACAACAATTAACTACTTGCATGTCCGTTCCAGTGGAGACCCAGTGGAGAGATAGGTGACAGGGTGAGATGGACTATCTGTTGTGACTATAGTGATGCATTCAATGCATCTGACACACATTGGAGATGCCAATGAGGATTGCGCAGTCAAGGCAAGGCCAATTCAAATTCATTCATGGGTCTTCTTTAACAGGGATTGCGCAGTGGAGGCAGGCTATCAGGAGGCAAGAAATTGGTGCATGGAGATGCAAATTTCTGCATGACAGTGTGTAATGATTGTTTATTGTACTAAGAGCTTCATGTACTAATATTTGTATGATATTATTACATGATCCATTGATATACATAATATATTATAGTTTGGGTTTTTAGCTTTAATCTTTCCCATTAAACAACTGTGTTTATGTGTGCTTGATGTTGCTTCATATGTGTTTTGCGATTGGTAATTTAATTTTCGCAAAGAATTAAGTGGAAGGATTCTTTCTTTAACATAAGATTAATTTTTTAGATCAGGAGAATCCGGTAATACTATCAGTATTTATAAATTTCTATAGAAGGGTGTATGCCTTGAGCTGGAGGGCCCGCAGCTCGGCTTGTAAGACGTCTACAGTGGCCTTTTGCTGCTCTTCCCAAGTAATCCGTCTATCAACAGACGTAGTGGTGACAACGTCAACAATCTGGTCAATTTCATCCTCCGTTAGGGTAAGCTCCACATTGGTGCTAGCCTTATTGACCTTACGCTTCTTTCGAGGCCCTTGAGACAATTTGCAGGGCCATTTGAGATTATGTAAGATGGACATACCTAGGTCATCAACATCATTTATTTTTTGATCTGGCAAGGAGTCTGGCTCTGGCTACGTAGTGGTACTCCTAGGGGTCACCTGCGGCATGGAGGCTCGAAGCACTGACTCTGTTGTTGGACCGAGAGGAACGGTAGGTTTTGATACTGCGTTGGGGATAGATGTGATTGATGCGTCTAGGTCGGTTGGTGAGGCTGCGACCTTCCACTACAGCAGCCAAGTGGCAATTACATGGTCAATTTCAGCCTTATTAGTATATATGGGATATTATGCCAAGTGTGATCTTTACGGGCCCGAAGTTGCACATTGTGCATGGTTACTTGGAATGCTGCGATATGCTTATATTTGCCATAGACTTTTAGGGACAGGCGTTGTTACACCAATTTTTGGTCATCTAACCTATTACTATTAGATGAACCAAAGTACACCATGTAAGACCAATTTACCGTCAATAAAATTGCTTTCACTATGAAAAATAACTTAGTAATCCTTAATTTATTAAGTTTTTTATGGTCTAAACAAGAAACCCCATGAGGAATAATTGAATAAATCCTTATTTGTTTTATTTTCCTCAAGGAATAATTAGTTAAACAATATTTTAATTAATATTCTTGGTCATATTTAACCCAAAACAGGAAAATTAATTAGATAAATCATTATTTATCTTATTATTTTCTAAGAATAATTATGTAAAACGTTACCTAAATAATATTCCTTGTTAAATTTGACTAAATCATTTATAATTAATTGAATAAATCACTATTTATTTAATTTTTACTCAACCACATTCTTAAAATAATAAATAAATCATTCAGTTATTTATTATTTACAAATAAAGGGATTTTACCAAATTCAAATTATTTTTCCCTCCAACTAAATTAATAAAATATTCCATAAAAGTTTGATCTAGATTTGGTTAATAATATTTTAATTATGCACCAATATCTAGACTAATTCAATATTTTGTTATAAATAGAAGGGTTTTTCCATTCATTCACTACCTTTTGTTGCCTAAAGATCACTCTGGATCTATACTTTTGGTCTGACTTTGATCCTCCATCATTGTCATACTTTGCTACCATTTTGCTTGTGAGCTCCCCTTGAGTACCACTTTTTGTTTGTGTTTTCTACACCATTAAGAGAGAGATATCTTAGATCTGAAGCACTAGGGACATACAAGAACCCATCCCAATGAGGGGGATTGGTAACATATTTCTATGTTCCCTTCCCAGGTGTCATAAATACAAAATTTCTTTAAAAATATTCTTGTCTTGTCTATTGGATGCATGGAGCAACTCTTGCTTTTATTTACTGCTTAATGTCTTTAACTGCATAAATCTATATTTTGTAGCATTTTTCTTGGCCAACTAACTGCATATCTAAAGAAATTAACAGCTATCTTTGATGTTAGGGTTGTTTTTTATGCACGGGTAAAGTGGGATATTTTCGTACGCTTGCGATTAAAATTCACACTAACAACTAGCGACTCCACAAGGGTTTATGATTACGACTGCTGTTGTTTTTCAGATCTCTGCATGACCAACTGCTTCAAACCCTAGGTTTTTTCTTCAGCTTCTTGTTTTTATTTGCTTGATGTTTTTTTTAACCTTTAAAACCCTAAAACAGTAAAAATTCTAACTTTTATGTGTTTCTGAACCTATTGCGCAAGTGACAAGTATCAATAGCAGTTGAGACAACACTTTTTTCTGAAACCTGCTCCCAAAAGTGCTGAAAGTGAAGGTTGCACTTTTTGGGCCAAAACCTGTAACCTCAACCTCCAGGATGCAAAAAATTGCCTGAAACCTGCAACCTCTGCTGAAACCAGGTCAAAAACTGCGACTTGTACATTTTGCGGGAATTTTTCTGTGATTTTTTTGGGTTTGTCTGGGCTAATGTTTAGGGTTTTCTGACCTCCATCTCCACCCGTCTTGGACCTGTACTTGCTCTGTTTTACTCGTCGAAGTAGGAACCTAGCCCCCTAGGGCTTTAGTACAATTCCAACTTTCTAGGAGGATTTTAGCTAAAGCGTGTTGTTTGAGATTTCAGTGTGTTCAACCTTTTCTTAGATTTGATCTTGTACCTTTAGATCCATTTCATATTGGTTATTCATCCATCCAAAACACCTTTATTAAGTTCTGTTTGGTCCTCTATTAGGGTCCCCTCCATTTCCATTCATGTTGTAGCCTTTCGCCACCTCATTTGTAGCACTTTTCCCTCTGGTTTTTTGTTTCTTTCTGCACCTATTTTCAGCAGATATGACCTTTAGATCATTGTCCCTACCGAATTTAGATCCATTGGGTATTTTTGTGTGTTTTGACTAGATTTTTGCCCACCCATAGACTAGTTGTTGGGAAGCCCGCCTCCTTGGGTTTAGATTGATGAATATTTAGCTATTTATTTTATGTTATATTCAATTTACTTTACTGTTATTCGTAGATTTATTTACAGTTATACAACACACTTTTTCTTTTTTTCTTTACACACTTCTGGGTTTAAAAATTAAAATTAACACACTTAACACACACACCCTAAGTGAAGAGCACCTGGTTTACACCGCCAGGTCAATACTATAACATTGTAATCATTTGATCCTACACCTCTCTGCCCTTGTTTTGACATTGTAATCATTTGATCTTGCACCTCCTTGCCCTTGTTGGTCTCTCTTCCTTTTGTGATCCATGTTTTTTCTTCCATCATTGTGCCCCAAGGCGTTTATCCTGTAGAATTCTTGGCCTTCATCCTCAATTTTTGTTAGAAAGACTTACTCCTCCGCGTAGGATTCGAGTTAGTCCTCCACTGAGTCCCCATTCTGACTCTGCTTCTGGTTCATTGTGTTCCCCTTCTAGTTCTATCCTCGGTTCTCCCCCTGTCACCTTCACCATGTCTGGTTCAAGACCTAACGCTAGTGGTAGCCTCGACCCTAATGCTAGGAATACTACTAGTGGGACCACAAAAGGAATTATCCCAGCTACTTCCTTACTCCCTTATATGGTAGGCCTCAATCTTATCGATTTTAACCAGTTGATCAATGGCCCCATACACCATGATCTTGGTTAGCCTGCTATGCCAACCAAGCTCCCTTCTGAAATTCCCAAGTTTGAATGTCTTGCTGGAGAAGATCCTACAAACCATGTTCGATATTTCCACATGTGGTGTTCGTCTAACTCCATCACCGATGACTCTATCCATCTTCGGTTGTTCCAGCGTACGCTTACCAGAGAAGCTTCTAAGTGGATGTTGACCAGGCCTCCTCCTCTCATACTACTTTTGCGACTCTTGCCCAGGATTTTTTGTCTTACTTCCATCTTCCCCTCTGTTATGACACTGGTACCGAACTTTTGACCTCTTTTCATCAATTTTCTATGACCTGCCTATCCAATCATGTCCAGGAATGGCAGAGAAGAAAGAGCCTATGTCGAGCCCCTACCTTCGAATACTATGTCTACATGGACTGGTTTCTCAAATCTCTTTTGCCTGCTATTGACAAAGATGTTGCATCTCATTTCCCTCAGACCGCAGAAGCTTCTCTCCAAATTGCGTTGAAATATGACCTGATCTACGCACAATTTGTTTATGTTTATACCGTCTTACCTGATCTCCCTAGACCCGTTGGTGCCAATGCACCAAGGGCATCCCATGCCACCGACGGTGTCGTTGGAGCCATTTCTAATCCGTACACTCATCTTCCTATGGGTTATGGTTTCCCTTAGGGAGGGGCCAGCTCCTCCAGCACTTTCCCGCCTCCTAGTAGCATGTATCCAGGATACGGCATGCCTCCTCCTTTTGACCAACCTGTTTACCACAATGTTTCCCAGCCTCCTTATTATCCGTATCCACAGCCTGGTGCTCCAGCTCCTCCAACATTAGCACCCATCCTTCCTTGCCTTCTCAACCCCCGCAATAGAAGCCACCACCCCCGTAGGGGCAGGTGTATGCACAATAGGGCGCGAATAATTTTCCTACTTCCAAAAAGAAGAGGAAAGGAAACCAAAATAAATCTTCCCAAGGTAATCCAGGGAACAATACCCAAGGGAATGCACCTAACACCGCTAACCAGCAACAGGGCACTCAGCCCAAGCAAGACAGTCCTATTCACATGAATAAGCCTTTTTCTTGTTGCAGTGTCTATGGTCACTACACCCATGATTCCCCTCTTTTACCTTAGATGCATTAGATTTGGGAGTCTCAAGCAGCATCCCGAGGACCACAAGCCTCTCCTTCGGTTCCTCCTAATGTTGCACCTATCCAGTCGACTATGTTTATCAATCCTTTCCCCCAGCAGGGATTCATGGCTACCCAACCCCTTGAAGGTCAGACGAACACTCAACCTCCTCCATTTGGTACCTCTGATTATCAAATTCTCATGATGAAATCTGACCAACCCATTACCATTGACCTCAACCTTCAAAATCAGATCCATCAATACAACAAGCCTCCCGCTACGTCTGCCCCTAAGCCCCCTTCTTCAAGTTTCACAGAACCTCTTTCAACAACCAATGGTCCTTTACAGATCCCTTAGCCTAAGGTAGAGGTTCATACCAAGATCCCCAAGGGACCATTACACTGAAACGATGCTTCTGGAAAAGCTGCCCATTCGTATAGTATAGTAGATGATTTGGTGCAATCCCCTGTTGCCATCTCAACGTTGGAACTCCTCTAGTCATGCCCTTCAAAAAGAAAAGCTATACTAACTACCATGGGTGTTGTGGATCCTTCAGATGATCGTTTGATTATCTTCAATGTTGACCAGTCAAAACATCCTCACCTTCCTACCTCCATCGCCTTCCAAATCCATGTCAAGATCCAGAATGCCAACATCTCCCATTGTATCATTGATGAGGGGGCATCCACCTGTGTGATGTATGCTTCGGTTTGGAAGCAACTCAGATCTCCAGAGTTGGCCCCTTCCACTATCACCCTCTGAGTGTGGGATGGCTACTCTTCCCAGCCATGGGCTTGTTCCGTAATTGTCCTATTACTCTTGCGGGTAAGATTGTTTGTGTTGACGTAGAAGTCATTGATTCCCCCTTAGATTAAAACATTCTATTGGGTCGTAGCCTATGCTTATAAAATGTTTATTATCCCATATGCAGTTCACCATACAATGTGCTTTCATCACAATGGAAATATTGTCACCATTGACCAGTTGACATATTACGAATCAAAGTCTCAGACGTCCCCTGAGTCCATCATCTCTTCAGTGGCTAATAAACAAATAGTCGAACCTTTGACCAATATTTCACCCATAGTCTATAAAGAATCCTCTTTGATTGCTTCATTCCCTGGTCTTTCTCCTCCTGTCTCTGATCCTAGCTCGTCGAACGTTTGCATGATGCAATAATCTCGATCTGACCTCAAGCTGCTCGCTTTGACTAGTCAGCAGCCCCGCCCTCCGCAACCTACTCCTAGCACCTCGACTCAGCCTTCAGGACCCCATCCTCAAGTCCCCTCATCTGTAGCTGGTATCCATGAGCCTCCCTACCCTCCTCGCATGCTTCCTCCTGGCCTTAACCATCTCAGAGCTGTCCCGCCTGGAAATTACCCCTCCGGTCAGATATTGTTTCTAGCTCCCCCTCCTAGAGTATTTTCGGTACCTGTTATGGATAAATTATCCCTTCCTAACATGACCCTGGGATCCTAGTATGGTACATCGATCCCCCAGCCACTATCCCACCTGGTCAGCCCAAACCTTATCTTGATTTGACCTCGGTTCAACCGGTCCCAATGACCCCTCGCTTTGCTTCCATGCCTAAGCCACCTCAACAAGAACCTACTCCTATTGTGAAAGCTTCAAGTGAAGGGGAAAAATCTCACAAGAACGCACCTAAAGACAAGGCTACCCCGACAAACCCTGCTCCTCCTCAGCCTCCAAAGCGTACCCCCCTGTATTCTTTGTGTGATGTTGTCGGTCATGCCACCCATCATTGTCCTGAATTGCCTCGCATCAAGCCCATGGTTAATGTCATGTTCCTTGATTCTACGGTCTCAGAAACCTCTGTTCCTTCCTCGACTCCAACCAATAACTCAAGGACTATTCACACCAACCACCCCTATGCTTTGTGTGATTTCCATGGCCATTACACCCACCGTTGTCCCCGCCTCATGCATTACCACGCCTCTTTGGAGGTAGTTCGAGAGTACGAGATTGAACAAAACCATTCCGCCTCTCCCATCCTCTAGTAGTATGCTTCGGGCCAACCCGAGGATACCTTTGCTCCCATTGAAATTCCCCCTCCCGATTTCGAGATGGTGGAGTCTTCGGCCACCATCCTTTACCTGTCACCATCCATGAGATCCACGGTGGAAGCTCCCTATGAGACTTCCCCTTATATTTTTCTTGACCTCCCTTCAGTGATCACCCTGGGCTCAACATCAGTGGATCCCTTATCTACTTGTTTTTCGGTCATCCTCTGCGATGATGCGCATGTGAACCTTTCTTCTCATGATGATGATTCAGGTAGCTTCATTGTGTCAGGTGGTATTTCTTCCACCAGTCACCCCATCTTCTATTATGATGACGACATTATGGAAGCATTTACCACCCCTAAATTTATCTATTCCCCCTTACATTGAAACCATACATTCGAACCACATACACCTTGTTTCCATTACATTGACACACAATGTTTTGATAAGGGGGCACCCATATTTGAGAGTCCAAGAGAAGAAATTCTCCACAACCCTCATAGTGCATCTAGTCGTGTTGACTCTAGTACCATCATTCTTCCTCGTTTGTAAGAACCTCTAGAGTCCCATACCACTTCATATCACTCTAGGGATGATCCCCTTCATCATTCCTTCCTCTTACATCAACAACCCAATACCTTAGACATTGTTGTTGACCAACCCGTGGGTTTTCTACGAGAGAACCAATTCATTATCTCCAAATCCAATCTTTGGGATAGTGACACCATGTATGCCAACCCAGAAACTTAGTCCATTTGCTTCATATATGCAGTACCAAAAGAGATTGGTAATCCTCCATTCCCTTTCACAAACTGCATAACCATAACGAAAACAAATGGTGCACCACATCATAAAAATGTGTTTAGATTCCCCTTTTCTAAATACATTTTGGCATGACCATAACATGCTTAGGGGAATCTATGCCCCTCAACCATAAAAATCCTAGCTCTCAGCCCAAAACAGCATTGAAACCCCCTTTCTCTGACAGGTCACACTTTTCAGGTCATTTCCTGGGACAAGTCACAGTTTTCTTCCCAGTACTTGCTACCCAAGTCGTAGAACAGTCCCAAAAAAGTGTGACCTGGACTGATCCTGAGCTTTGGGTGCCTAATCTAAAACTTTAACCCCCTGAATTGAAAGAGTAGGGTTATACCTCTTACCTGCAATTGACAGATCTCGATTCCAACGGTCATTTTTTCCGCTACAATCGCCACAAGATTTAGGGCCCTTTCTCCTCTCTACATTCACCACAGCTACACTTGCAAATGAGTGAGTTTGGAGGGAAAATGCCTTACTAAAATGGAAACCCTAGATTTTTCTTACGCCTTTTGTGGCCAAACCTTAGCTCAATTTGACAGACCATATGTACCATTGGAAAGCTCTCACCGAGCTCTAAAATGGGTATATGTTAGTTTTTTGTGATTTGATACTTCATCCAGACACATTTTTTCCAAGAAGGTTCACTTCACCACTCCTCAAAATCAAATTTATTCACTTGCAACATTTGTACTTGGGGCACCACTTAGCCTTCATACTTGTCCACGCTTGTGTCGATTTTTTTCATGAGTACCCACCTTGTACTCATGCTTTTATGGTCCCCTCTGGGCCTTTCTATGTGGCAGCACCATCGAGTTGCCCTTGTTTAGAGCACCCGAGTTGAGTCATCATCACGTTCATGGAGTCTATCCCGAGTCCCTTTGTATCCCTCCATAGTCCTCCATCCTTCATTGCTTTGTCCCTCTCTCATGTCGCACACTTTGGCCTTCAGTCATACTGTCCCATATGCCTTTTTGATATTGTGTCAGTTGCTGCCAGGTCATCCATGCCCTTCATGCTATAACAAGGGAAGTCATCAACCCGCTACTTTGTAACCCCCATTCCATTATCATCCCTGGTGTCAGTCTATCAGTCACTCTACTATTATCTCTCATGCCTTAGTTGAGGATCCCTTATTGCCCCACCTATGGTGGACCTCCTTCTGTCGACAACAACTTATTCATTCCAGAAGACAGGTTTAGAGGGCAGTGTACCTTGGTTCCAACTTCCACTCTTGTTCAGTGCCTTGGATCAGGCAAAGGGACTCTTTATTTCCCTTTGACTTGATTTTTTCTCAGCTCCAGCTCCTTACATCATGATCGAGATCCATATACTCAATGGTTTTAGTGATGCAGTAGATTGAACTAGTGATTCCCGGGTATGTGTGAGATGTTTCAGACCTCATGAGGGGGTGGCCCTTCAGGTATCCCCCCACATGCCCGGATGACCTCTCTATTATAGCCTTCGATGCAACTCCATATATTTTATGGTTTCGGCCTCAGCCGCTTATAGCACCTTTTAGTTTGCATGTATCATTCAGATTTTCAGAGCCCTCTCCTGTTTTACAGGGCCTCTTTAGTTGTACTTATATCTCATGTACTCAGATATTATTGTATAAGTACTAGCTGTTATCCCAGGCATAGTATGTATGTGGGATCCATTATCATGTTTTTATCTGGCCCATGTTTATGCCAGCATGTACTATATAGTTCAATCCCTTGTTTACTAGATGCATTATTATTTGTACTTTGTTATCTCGGCGGGCATAGGTATGCCTCCCCTGCCTCTTGTAGAACATGTACTCACTCATAAAAGAGACTTGTCACACCTGTAATTCTCACCTCTCAAGGTCTTGTCTTCTAGCGCTTTATTCTACCTTATATTTCTCTCTCTCTGACTTCCCCTTCGGTGTTTGGTGATTGAGTTCTTACAATGTACTTCGGTCATATGATTAGCTCCTAATGCTTGCTTGCTAGGGGACAATCTGTTACACCAATTTTTGGTCATCTAACCTGTTACTATTAGATGGACCAAAGTACACCATGTAAGACCAATTTTACCCTAAGAAAAATTGCTTTCACTACGAACAATATCTTAGTAATACTTAATTTATTAAGTTGTTTATGGTCTAAACAGGAAACCCCATGAGGAATAATTGAATAAATCCTTATTTGTTTGATTTTCCTCAAGGAATGATTAGTTAAACAATATTTTAATTAATATTCCTGGTCAAATTTAACCCAAAACAGGAAATTTGATTAGATAAATCATTATTTCTCTTATTATTTTCTAGGAATAATTGTTTAAAACATTACTTAAATAATATTCCTTGTTAAATTTGACTAAATAATTTATAAATAATTGAATAAATCACTATTTATTTAATTATTACTCAACCACATTCTTAAAATAATAAATAAATCATTTATTTATTTATTATTTATAAATAAAGGGATTTGACCAAATTCAAATTCTTTTCCCCTCCAACTAAAATAATAAAATATTCCATAAAAGTTGGATCTAGATTTGGTTAATAATATTTTAATTATGCACCAATATCTAGACTAAATCAATATTGTATTATAAATATAAGGGTTTTTCCACTCATTCACTACCTTTTGTTGCCTAAAGATCACTCTGGATCTATACTTTTGGTCTAACTTTGATCCTCCATCATTGTCATATTTTGCTACCATTTTGCTTGTGAGCTCCCCTTGAGTTCCAGTTTTTGTCTAGGTTTTCAACACCATCAAGAGAGAGAGATCTTAGATCTAAAGTGCTGGGGACATACAAGAACCCATCCCATTGAGGGGGACTGGAACATCTTTCTATGTTCCCTTCCCAGGTGTCATAAATACAAAAATTCTTTAAAAATATTCTTGTCTTGTATATTGGATGCATGGAGTAGCTATTGATTTTATTTACTATTTAATGTCTTTAATTGCATCGATCTGGATTTTGTAGCATTTGTCTTGGTCAACTAACTACAAATCTAAAGAAATTGGCAGCCATCTTTGATGTTAGGGTTGTTTATTATGCACGGCTAAAGTGGGACTTTTCGTACGTTTTTTATTATAATTCACACTAACAAGCGCGGTTGGGGATCATTGGCCGCAAAGATATCCCCGTCATATAGTACCCAGAAGGACTTGTTTTCCTCAACCCGCTTGGGGTCCTTTGATTCCCACACGTTGGCAAACCTCACCCCCTCACACATGCCAGGATCAAGAGGGGGGAAGATCTCTTCTTCTGGGGTCTCCCAAGAAATTAAGATGATTAGCAAGATTAGCCATGAGTAGTAGAAATATTTTCCCTACTCCTAAGCCTCGCACATATTGTCGAGAAATTATTCAACCAGGTACTG
Organism: Pinus albicaulis; assembly: GCA_034641835.2. Lineage (NCBI taxonomy): Eukaryota > Viridiplantae > Streptophyta > Pinopsida > Pinales > Pinaceae > Pinus > Pinus albicaulis. The sequence continues at coordinate 1,297,164,862 of CM076581.1, read as the reverse complement.
TGACCAACTATAACAGACTCCCTTTTTGCATTATCCAGTGATTTGAATTACATGAGCATGGGTAGTTATTGCTTGAAATTTCCACATCAATTTGCAGACAAGAATTAAAGTGTAGCATGCGCGTCCCTGGGTCATTTATGGTATCAATCAAGAAGCCCCACTTATTTTGTGCAACATTTTACTTGTCCCGGCCACCTTCAGTAGTATGGTGCTTGACTTTCTTGACCGTTCCATTCCTAGGGTTGGGCCCGTTCAAGATGCTTGGGCCGGCTAATCCCTTGACCCAAACCATTGGCTTGACTTTGAGCACACCATCTTTGACAACCTATTCCAGGTACAATTTTTGGGCTAACAAACAAGAAGCATCCAGGTTCCCCAGGTCATGGTCATCGAACTTTATGTGGGGAAGCTAGCCGAACATATCTCCCAGCTGGAGCACTTCTTCTGGGACCAGAGGCATCTGAAGATAGGAGTGAATGACATCCATGTTGGGCATACATGCAGTTTTTATTCACAACTGAACATAACTGGGTAACTAGGTCCACGAAGTCACCTACAGGCCTTCTACTGTGAGCGCCATCAGGTTCAGGGGTGCGGTAGGTGATCTCTTTTTAGGCACTTTTCATGGGGAGCACCTAATTCGAGGGTGTTGGCTCGAGGGGTCCTGACCCAGGTTCGGAGGTTAAGGTTTTTCAACAAAACCCTATACTACTGGCCCTTTCGACAGTGACATGCTTGCAAAGGCCAAAGTCTCACCCGAAGCAGTATGGGAGGGTGCCAGAACCAAGTTTCCACACCTTGAGAGAGAGTAGGTAAGTTAAGCAGATCTGCGTTCGCAGCTTATTGAGTTCACACCAAACAGATCTATTCTTAGGGTTGTTAATAGTATAATCGCAATATACAGATCTAATATCGTGCACAAAGCTAGTTAATAACTCTACATCCACGTGCGTATCAGCAATAATCAGCACATATCAGTATAACACATCATCAACATAGTATAGATATACCATAACATAGATAGATTCGCTGCATAAATAGATAACCAACATCATTCATAACATATCCAATAGTTCGCATCAAAAGAAATACCTTAGATCAGATAACACAGAAGTACTTCAACCATATCCACATATATTAGTATCAAAAATTTAATACAATCTGACACAGCATGCGCACACAACCAACAGGGTCCGCACACAGCAGGACTGAGGATCTTCACACACACAGGCAGCAGGATTCCTTACCCTAACGACTAAAAACAAATCTGACAATTCGCACTTAGCATCCGACTTAATTATTTCCTACCTTAAGACTCAAAAAAGGTTCATCTATTTATATTGACTTAGCTTACGTTTTCAATGGTCCACAACCCATGGTTTGCGAACTTTAGGGAGGCTAGATGTACATTGGTGTATGATAACCTCTTTTATCTCACAAGTTGTTGCAATCTCTACTATAAGACAAAAGGCTAAAAATGTTATGCTGGGTTGTCTTTGATATACATGAATTGAAATTGTTTATATTTATGATTTAGTGACTCCCTATATTGTTTTTTAAATTTACATATTATTTTGTAAAATTATTCAAATAATATTTGATATTAATTGATTATAATTATTTGAAAATGTTAATTATATTCAAATATTTTATTTGTTTTTTTAAGATTAATTAATCATTTTAAATATATATATTTTTGGCTTTAAATAAATTAGTAAGTAATTAAGATTATTTAAATGAGATTTAGTTTTAAATTTGACTAGTTAACATTCTAAAAACTAGTTTAGTGTTAATAGTGCACAAGCCAATTCCTAACAAAAAAAATTATAACTTAAAAAGGGCCAAGACAATTACAAATACACCTGCAAGGGGTCTCATTCATGGAGAGTGTCTTCCCTTCTATTCTCATCAGGTCAAAGTATAATCAAGGATTTGGAAGTGGGTGGGGAGAGTGAAAGACCTACTTCCCAAGAATCTAATCAAACCACCTCAATTGTTTTCTTCAAGTATCATAAATAATGAGTTTTAGTGGATCATTAGGGTAGGAAATGCTTGGTCTTGTAAGACTTTCTATTATTTGAGAGTGTTTGCGTGATTAGTAATTTATCCAATTTTATTGACCAAATTCAAGTTGACTAAGTATATATTGCAAATGTCATGTGTGAAAAATGTATGGGGATGGAGATGGGGATGGTTAAATGTCCATTTTGGGAGTCTCTTAACTACAAGGAAAAGACCCTCTAGTGAAGGTTTTTACGGAAGTCACTATAAAAATAGCCCAAAAATCCGTTTATAACGTATGTCACTAGTGAAGGTGGGTGGACGGATGTTTTAGTAGATGCATTTTTAATGGTGTGTATATAACATACAAACACACCAATGCTTTACTATACATATAAGCACCAGTGCCTAATAGAACATGGTGTACCATGGTAGATTTATTTTTTTTTAATTAAAAAAAATGGTGTGCTAAATAAAAAAGAGCATCAGTGCATATACTACTCGATAGCGCCAGAAAAGGGTTAAATTAACAAAAATGTTTTTCGTAAAATTCATTTTTCCCATTCTGGTGCTATACTTTAACGACGACCCGGTGCTAAACCAGTACTCTGATGCCCCGGTGCATACATAGTATAACACACCACCGAAGCGTTATTTAAAACAATGGTGTCCCAAATATATATAATGCATCAATGCTTATACTACTCGATAGCACCAGATAAAGGTTAAATTTAAAAAGTGTCGGTCCTAAAATTATTTTCACCATATCAGTGTTATATCAACTCAAAGCATCGATATTGTACTTGTATTAAAACACTTTGATGCGTACTTAAAAAGAGCACCACTATAGGGTTTTTAATTTAAAAAAAAATGTTGTGCTATATTCTAATGAAGCACTGGTGATGTTCATGTATTAAAACACCCCAGCTCATCTTAGAAAAAAAAATGCTAGTGGGTTTTTAAATTTAAAAAAATGCAGTGTTGTATTCCCACGAAGCACTGGTGTGGTTCTTGTATTAAAACGTCCTGGTGTGTCTTAACAAGAGCACTGCTATAAAGTTTTTAATTTTTTTTAAAAAGTGGTGATATCTTCCCATGAAGCGTCGTTGCTATTCATGTATTAAAACACCCTGGTGCGTCTTAGAAAGAGCACCACTAGGCAATTTTATTTTATTTTAAATGCAGTGATATATTCCCATGAAGCACCGATGCAGATCATGTATTCAAACACCTCGGTATGTCTTAATAAAAGCACCACTATAGGGTTTTTAATTAAAAAAAGGAAGTAATTCTCTTGGAGATAGTACACACTAGTGTGGTTATAATAATGCACCGAAACAGGGTTAAATAAAAAATATCCTACCATCCATAAATTTTATTTTTACCATCTGTAGTGTTGTAGAGGTTTGAAGTACCAGTGCCAATCTTGTCTCACGCAAGCACCCTGTCATTAGTGCTTCTCTTTCTCACCATCCTTCTATACCGTGCTTAGTGTGTGGCTTTCCAATTTTATCAAACGATGGTGAAAATTGTTTTTCTCAATTACGTGTCGATTATGCTTCCCCAACAACCAAATGTTCAAGTAATTTGTATGTTTCTCTCTAATTTAATTTTTAGCAGATTAGAATTGCAAAAAAGGTCAAAATATTTATTGTTTTTTTATTTTTTTTCCTGCACGGTGCGTTTGATAAGTTTGGCTCAAACCAATAACAGTGCAACCTGTAAATTTATAGGATGCACCATAGTTCAGTGCATGAACCTAATGAACCATAGTTTTTATAGTTTTTGTGGTGTGTTTCATAAATTAAAACACACTAGGAAAAGCTATAAATTGTATTTCGGTGCATACATTTTTAGGTTACGTCCGATGCATTTATATTTACCAAGCACACCACACACATAATATTAAAAAAATATAGCTCGATGCATTCAATAACCTGAACGTTCTGTACCAGTGCAAAAATTTTATACGTACACATCAATACGTAAGGTTTTATAGATGTACCACATTGAAAATGTATGTATGCGAACCACAAGCGATGTGTCATAGGTATGTGTTAGCGCTCAAATCTACCTCAGGCTGAAATGAAGTAAACTCAAGGCTACATCAAACCACGCTCAGCCTCGTAGCTAGCCCTACGAGGACAGGAGAGGGCTCTCTCCGTCAATCTCGAGAAAATGAGCAATAGGATGCGAGATGACTTACAATAAGAACTGATTTTAGGCTAGTAAAGAGATACGTATGTTTGATTTTTGATTTTTTGGGTTTTCGCTGGAGAAATGGGAAGACAAATTTTGGGTCCGGGGATAAGGTCAGACCTTTGCAGATTTCAAGTTGGGGCGAGGTAGGTGAATGTCTTGATGCTTTTGATTGGATATATGGACAGATTAGACCGACGAGGAGCTGAAGAGGGCAAAAAAGAACTTGGATCCTCTCCAAACAGCTGAAAACATATAGAACTAACTGAATTCAAAGGCCAAGCACTGTAAACAATGGATTCAACCTTATTCACTCATTCAATTTATTTCAGAAGCATAATGAAAGGATGGCATACATTAAACATGAAGAAACTTACAGTAAACAAAGAGGAAACACCATCAAGAACAGAACACCACAAGGATCCCAACAAGTGCCGCAAAACCCCTGATCTTTCCTTAGTCAAAATATGAAAAATATGTACAATGATATCAAAAGTATCCCAAGAGTCCAACCTCTCCAACCTCTGAAAATGATTGAGAAATTACAATATATAGATCACTCTAACACCTTTCCCCACCTCTAGGGGTCGAATTTCCTCTTCAGGGATCAGTTTCAACCAATTCTAATCATGGAACTACAATCTAGGCAGCTAACAACTTGCCTCTAAAAGAGTGGAAACTGATCCATTACATGATTTTTTACCCTTTTGAGAGTGAATCTTCTAGAATAGATAAAAATGAGCCAAAGTTACATGTCAAACATGAATTTACATCATAAAAACCAAAAAATTTCATCCACA